>JAOQMQ010071104.1:6215-24663 GCA_027563845.1 Erythroxylum subrotundum | reverse complement strand
AAAAAAACATACCAACCCATACCCGGACTGTTAGGGCGGGTACGGGCGGGTAAACGGGTGACCCGCCCGTTTTGCCAAGTCTACTTTTAAGGCACAATTCTTATAACCTCTTTTCTAGGTATAATTTCTGAAAAGTTCCTGCACATTGAAATGTTATCTCTAATGGATCTTTCAGGGATGTAGGCACCTTGATTGTGATCTATGTAATTTGGGACGACTGCTTTGAGTCTCAGCGTCAACAATTTAAAGATAACCTTGTAAACAGTATTACAACAAGCAATCGGTCAATAATTCCTAAAGCTAACAGAATTATTCCCATTGGGAATCAAAATAATCAAAGTGTTGTTAATTTCTTTTAATAGCTTGCCTTTGTAAAAGAACTCCAAGACAACATTCATTATTATCTTGTTGGTAATATGCCATGTTTTGAAGAGAAAGTTGGCATGGAATCCATCCGGGCTAGGGGCTTTTTTAGGGTGCAAGATTTTGAAAGCTTAATTAATCTCTTAAATGGTGATTGGAGAGAATAGGGCATTGGAATCGTGACTGGTAGTTAGATTTTGAACAATCTCTTTGATAAGTCTAGTAGAAGATCTAGTAATGGAAGCTGAACCAAGGAGATTTGTGAAATATTCCTCCGCAGCCTTGATGATTTGAGTGTGTGAATCCAGCGTAGCTCCTGAATAGCAAGTGGAGTGGATTTTGTTGGAAATATTTCTGGAGGAGATGACCTTCTGGAACAAAGTAGTATTATGATCTCCATGTTACAACCAATGAATCCTTGATCTTTGCTTCATAAGAGAGTTTTGGAATTTCAAGGCTTGAGAATAATTTTTTAGAGCTTGCTTCTCCTAATCACTGAAGAAGCTAGAATAAGGATTGCTATAAACCTTAGATTGCACAACGTCCATTGCTATTCTGGCAGTGGAAATAAGATGAGAGGTGTTTCCAATATTCTGCTTAAGAAATAGATTAATTTCATCCCTTATAGATTGGAGTTTCCTCATGAAAATATATTGTTTAGTGCCAGTGAAGCAAATATTAGAACTCCTCTCTATTGCTTCCTGGAAACTTGCATGATCAACAAGAAAGTTATTAAATCTAAAAGGGCATTTTGAGGGATTGGGACCTCCAAAGGTATTTATAATGGGGAAATGATCCGAGAGCTTGGAGTTGGGGAAGAGTGAAAACGAGTAGAGAAATCTCTGCAACCAGTCCAAGTTGGTAAGGGATCTCTGCCTCCAAAAGGTGAATCTGAAACTTAAATGTCATCAGGACATTTCTTGAGTTCCACACGGTGTTTTGGGCTATACCTCCTTCTGATTTATTAGGGTCTAAGATTAAACTTCTTTTCAAATATATGCTTCAATGTTCAAAGTACTTTTACGGATTATTTCTTCATTCTTCACTTTCTTATCCAACAATTTATAACAGTATCAATATACATCTTATTTCTAGAGTTATGGATGCTTACGTATGATTGTTCAAAGATCATAATCATCTTAAACTTGTCTTTATTAAGCTAAGAATTTGATATTGATCGAGCTCCTTATGCTCTGTAATGGAGGATGCCATGCAGCTGTCATTAAGTAAAGTGAATTGGACAAATTGAATACAAATTTACATATTCAACGAAACAGCAACAACTATACAAGCTCAATTGATTGCATTACAAAGCTCAGTTCTCAGACTGCTTAATCAACTCAGGTGTTGTAAGGGACTTCCAAGCATACACCGCAAATCCCACGAGTAACAAAATAACCAGAAGCAAGTTGAAGTATTTACTCGGCTTCCCCACGAGCAAGTCACTGTGATTATCCTTTCTATTTTCTCTTGTTGGTTCGTCAGCACCACTTGATGGTGTCTGTGACGATTTGTTGTTCTTGTTAATTTCTGCAAGATCATTAGAAGAGTCACTCTTACGATCCTGTATCATGCCACTTCCCTTGTTCCCAGCTTCTTCTGATGGCTTTTGATCAGGCTTTGAAGCTTTAGTAGCAGCTTGTATCGATGGTGCCTGTTCCATGTCCTGTGATGGCTTAGGAGGTTGTGTGGACTCAGCCACCTTGCTCTGCGGTGGCTTAGGTGCTCCAGTCGGTGGCCGTTCCTTCTCCTGTGATGGCTTAGGAGGTTGTGTGGACACGGCCACCTTGGCCTGTGGTGGCTTAGGTGCCACACTCGGCGATTGGTCCTTGTCCTGTGGTGGCTTAGGTGGTCGTGCGGACTCAGCCACCTTGCCCTGCGGCAGCGTAGACGCTCCACTCGGTGACTGTGTCGTTTCTTGCGGTGGCTTAGCGTCTGGGCTGCGTGGTTTCTGTGACCTTGGAGCTTCTGTTGGTGATTGTGCCGCCATTTCCTGCGGTGATTTTTGAGGCCTGGTAGTCTGCGTACTTTGATGCTGCTCCGCAGGCGCAATCATTTTAGGTTTAGGGTGTCTAACGTAGAGTATACCATTCTCAAACCTTGCTGTGATTCCGTCGGAGTCATAGTTGAATGAAATAGGAAGCTCCTTGCTAAATGTGCTCAATTTTTTGCCATTTAATGACCTTTCTCCGCTTAGCCTCAGGGTTCGAGCTGTGGTCAATTGGACTTTCAGTTGCTCCTTTTTGAACCCTGCAGGTGAAAAATATCCAAGATTGATCTAGCTTTCGATTCCATTTCAATAGGGAAGAATAGTGAAAGAAAGAAAACGCATGAACCAAACCAACAAGATATATAGAGTACCAGGGAGATAGACCATGAGCGTATCAGCTTCAGGCTCTCGTGTCCAGTCCACCGTTGGCTCGAAGGATTCATAGACATGTTCTTCTGCCGCCATATTTGTTCTCGAGTCCATCTTCAGTTCTTGTTTTGGATTAAACTGTACGGGTATTGATGTTGATTATGAGTTGATTGGTTTTATATGCAGACGATGTTAACATGTATTATAACTTGTAATATGATGATAGCTTCCTTCCGGGTACGTTTCATGTTTTCTTTGGAATTTGTTTGCTTTGTGTACAATTTATACCTTTCCTCGTCGTTACCTTCTCTACAGCTTCTGGGTTTTTCATGGTTTTGGAGGTAACTTAATAATGTTGTATCTTCATGCACAGGCAAAGTTGGAATTGTTTCTTGGATAATTGGAAAACATCAGATTTAGCACAAAGAACAAAATCCTTTATGGCCCCAATACATAAACAATGGCAGGTTGAAGAAAAACCAAAAAGCAAACTCATGTCACAAAATTCAGAAGTTATTATTGAAGCTTCATTACATATGTTGGAAAGGCTGCCAGTCAGGCACTTTCTTACGTGGCACTCGCAAGTTCTGCTCGAAGGAGCTTAGCTGCGGCAACCATGTTGCTAAGGGCAGGTTTTACTTCAGCGTACTTACGGGTCTTGAGGCCACAATCAGGGTTGACCCAGAGGATGTGGCTTTCTAGTACTGCCAGCATCTTCCTAATACGATCTGCAATCTCCTCTGTTGAGGGGATCCTAGGTGAGTGAATATCATACACACCAGGACCAATGCCTGCACCATATTTCACCCCCTCGCGGAAGACTGAGAGGAGCTTTTCATCTGATCTCGAGTTCTCAATGGTGATTACATCAGCATCCATGTCGATGATTGAGTGGATGATGTCATTGAAATTTGAGTAGCACATGTGGGTGTGAATCTGCCCAAGAAATTGAACATTTTCACATAATAAGTTGTCTTTCAACATGTATTAATTTAATAATGGAACAATGGCTCACACAGTAAACTGATGCCATTAAACTTGAATTCAATGCTTAACCATTATATTCCTAAACACCTGACAAAAATTTTTAAGCACTGGTTTCATACTTCATTCTTCATCATTCTACTATTCAGACATTTCATGTGAGAGAAGTGAGAACGTTGATTTTTCATGATGGGTTCAGATAATGTACAACCACAACGAACTAAAATTGATCTATGAAAAAAATATCAGAAGTGCATCTACAAAGAAAAGAAAGGGCACCTGGGTAGTGTCTTGGACACCACAGTTAGTAATTCTGAAAGAATGAACAGCCCAATCAAGATAGAAAGCATGCTCAGATTTTCTCAGGGGCAAACCCTCTCTCAGTGCAGCCTCATCAATCTGGATAACATTGATTCGAGCTTTCTCAAGATCCTCAACCTCATCCTTTATTGCTAAAGCAATCTGGTAGCAAGTCTCATGTCTATCAACACACACGTAGACAATGTTAAAATTCATTAAGACAACTATTTATTGTGCATTTGTTATTTAAATGGCTTAATGTTTCTCACCTAGGCTGGTCATTCCTTACAAAGGACCAGTTCAATATGGTAACAGGACCAGTAAGCATGCCCTTCATAGGTCGCTGGGTCATACTCTGGGCCATTGAAGACCAGAACACCGTCATGGCCTTAGGGCGGCTGACATCACCAAATATGATTGGAGGCTTGACACAACGAGAACCATAAGACTGGACCCATCCATTTGCAGTGAAAGCAAAGCCAGATAATTGCTCGCCAAAGTACTCAACCATGTCATTCCTCTGAGACACAAAGAAATGGAGGCTGTCAACAGAAGTGCAAGGAAAGGAAAAACTCATTCCATGGTAAAACATGACCAGCCATTCCATTGAGGTAAAGACTCACTTCAGGTTCACCATGCACCAAAACATCTATGTCTAGCTCTTCCTGAAGCTTTACGACTTTGTTAATTTCCTCCTTGATTGCCTTGACATAATCATCCTCTGAGATCCTAATATGATAAAGAAAAAGAAGAAGAAAACATAAGAAAACTAAGCAACAGAATGCATGAGTTGAAGTTAAATCAGTACAATCTGAAAAGCGATGAATGCACTCACTTCTTAGCTTTGTACTCACGACGCACTCTTCTAAGATCCATGGTTTGAGGGAAAGATCCAATAGTGGTTGTGGGAAGACTTGGAAGATTCAACTTCTTTTGCTGAGCATCAAGCCTTGCACTGACATTGGTTGCTCGACGGTGGTCAGATCCCTTCAGAGCAGCAGCCTAAGCAAGGACGAACAATCAAAACGAAGAGCCAATTGAACTACCTTGGGCAAAAATCCCAATCCAGGACAACCTAACAAAGATCAAATGAAAAGATGGAACTTACAGCCTTTTGAACTGCCTCATTTGTCACCCTTGGCGATGTTTTTCTCGAAGCATGAGCCAATGCGTTATTAGAGAAGAAGGCCTGGATGCCCAAAGCAACAAATAAAGAAGCTTTAGAAGTACATATAATGAGTCACTTAGTTCCCCAGTTGTTAAGATAAATGTCCAATGGATTCAAAAAGTACTTACAGGATAAAAATCTTGTGTTTACCAATTACACAATTTCCATCACAACATAAAAAATGGCCACAAGTCTATTTCAAAATATATGGCGTTACTATCAATTCCTTAACTGCATCAAGGGAATGTATAAAATCTCCATATTATAGGCAAACATCTAAACCATACAATCAGTTACAATTTTTTGTCCAAAATTTCTAAAGGCATTCATTATTATAAATCAAATTGTTTCTCAAGTTTCAATGAAATTACCTCCCAACATGCATCCTTTATTTCAAAAAAATGGCCTGTTAAATGGATTTAAAATCATATAAAATGTCAAAAAAAGTTAAAGAACACAACTTGTTATCACAGCTTCATTATTGATTGTATCATATTACGTTTCACAATAATAAATGGATAAATAGAAACCTAAAACTGTACCTCATCCCTCTGTCCAACAAGTGCCTTGGCCAAGGCATTTACTTCAATTACTTTCTGAGCCGCAAATGCCAGCCATGACTTGAGATCTTTGTCAAATTTAGGTTCATTTGCCAAATCGACAGCAGTGTGGAGAAGAGAGCAGGAAGTGGAGACCACAACCTTGGCTGCATAACCATGATACTTAAAATAATTTCAAATCATGGGAAGAATGAGAATTTACAATATCATCAAAGAAAAAACCAACCTTTTCCCACAATGCCCTCAAGGTCCTGAAGTGTACTAAGGGAAGAAGCAAGGTCATTGGCCCAGATGTTCCTTCCGTCAACCACACCAGCAAAAAGGTATTTTCCCGAAGGATATCCACCCCTAATTAAATCAAGGGTCTTCGTTCCACGAACCAGGTCAAACCCAATTCCAGCAACACCCTTCAGAGATGTGAGTGTTTGATATGCCTCAGGTGTCACATCTGCAAAATATGTCTCAACCAGAACATTCAAACCAGAAAGAGATGCCTCCAGCTCTGAGTAAGCCTGAGAAAATGCTTGCAACTCGTGAGCTTGAAGATCCATCACAAGCTTGGGCTCATCAAACTGAATCCAGGACGCACCAGCGGCTTTTAGTTCAGCAATAACTTCCCTGAAATAAATTTATCATTTGCATGGACCTCCAAATAAGAAAAACTTAATTAAAAGCCTGTTACTGTGTTGATCAACTATGAGATTCCGAACAATCCAATCTGAGGACATTCATTAGAAGAAAAAAGCTACTCACTTATAAACAGGAAGAATCTTGTCGAGTAGGGAAAGAAGAGAAAATGATTTCTCCACACCCTTGGCTGGTTTTGATAGCAACAAATAAGAAACAGGACCAATAATAACTGGTACTGTATCAATTCCAAGCTGCAAAATGAGGAAATAAAGACGAATCTTCAAATGAAAAGTTAATGAAATGATAGCAGGATCTAAAGAAAACTGAAGAACTCAGGACGTGGTTGCTATTCCAAAGTTCTATGCCATGGCTTGCGTTTGTTTTCCACTTTTGCTCGTGACTCTGTTTCATCACATTCTTAGCACTTTTCAATGGAATCAAGTATAATGAATTTGAATATAGGATGTTCATCACAAGCAGCACATCACACTTGGATATCCATGGAATATAATGATTTCCTCGTCAGATCGGACATAAATAGGGTCTCACAAGTAAAACTATTAAAATTATAAATGAGTGACGAATGACCAAACAAACTTACAGCTCTGGCCTCCTTGTACTCGTCAACAGCCTTATGAGATGCGTAGGAGAACTTAACTTCTGGTCCCAGCTCAGGGACAATGTAATGGCTACACCAAGAACAACAAAAATGTCGCTCACGAAATATTAAGTCTTGTGTTAAGTAAAAAGAAAAGGGATCAACGTAAAGAAGCTTGTTTTCATCACAAAGGCCAAAACTTACTAGTTGGTGTCAAACCACTTGGTCATTTCCATGGCAGGGACAGAAGCATTACCCCTGGCCATGGAAAAGTAGATGTCAAATCCAATCTCACCACCATTCCAACCGTATCTGGCAGGAACAGCACCAAGCATGGCCGTAGCATCCAATATCTGATCATAGTAAGAAAAAGTGTTGCTGGGAATAAACTTGGTTCCAGCATCAGCCATTTGTTTCCAGATGGATGACCTGATGTCCGCCGCCACCTTCTGCAATTCCTCAGCACTGCTCTTGCCATCCCAGAAAGATTCCAAAGCAAATTTGAGCTCTCTCTTGGGGCCCATGCGAGGATAACCAACAATATGAGACGCCATTGACCTGTCTCATCATATGCCAGGTTGTCAAATTATGCAACTAATGTTAAACATGTCATTTGAGACGACAACAATAAAATTCACTCCACCAAGTTTGATGAACACTGAGATGTAGCATGGTGATGAACTTAAAGAAGATTTAGTGGATGCTATCCATCAGTACATTGTATTGAGAGTTTGAAACAAACAGCGAATACACCAAAGTATATTTAAAACATGGGCAAAAAATATCATTTAGCTTAGTCCAATCCACATTATACAACCAAAATATAGAACAGACAATACAATACAATGCAACAGAAATATGGAGCATCATCCAAAAGGAACGCCTACAATAATACATCACCAGTTCAAGTGATTCACGTTGAACGTTGAACAACAAATGAAAAGTATAGTAAAGAAATTGAATTCTCAAGCTTTAATAGAAAAAGTAAACAGCTGACAAATAAACAATCAGAAAATGGAAATAATCTGAATTCAAAGAATCATAATTCCGAATAAACCAGATTGCTCTACTTTGACATACGAACACTTCTACACTACCCTGTTCAATATCCAAGATCAGTAAGCTCAACATTTGGTAAAAATACCCATTGCCCAGATCTACAAGAGAAATACACCCTCATGACATAAATCCAGATTCACCAACTTGCATCAAGCGAGCTAGTGACGAATCTACGTAGCCAAATCACGAAATGAAGCGAGAATCTCAAAATGAACGAAAGAAAAAAGAAAATAAATATAAGAAAATCTAATTCAATCACACGCATAAACCAGGCCATTCAATCCAAAAAGAGGACTACACACATAATAAATGGACAAGTCAGAGGAAAAGGTTCAATCCTTAGATAAAATGAATGACAAATATCCATGAAACTAGAGTAAAGTAGCAATTGAGAATCTATTTACAATCACAAACCTTGAAGAGAAGAAAAGCAAACAAGGGGTAGTGGTCGCAAAGGAGAGTGTTAGAGAACGAACAGATATGTGAGGCGAGTGTGAGGCGAGGGAATAGGCATCTATGTAATTTATACATGAATATCCCAAATTATTAAATTTTTGGGAATGTTAAAATTATTTATAATGATAAGAAAATTAAATTGTTTAAATTTTGGATCTTCTAATTTTTTTTGTTTAATTTTAAATTTTCAATTCGATTTATTTTAATAAAATTTATTATTAAAAATTGATCAATTTATATAATAATTAGTCAATTTTTATAAATTAATAAATTCTTATAAACTAAAATAAATCAATTAATTTTTATTTAATATTTTTAATTAAACTTTAAATTTTTCAATAAAAAAGTACGATCATATTTTAAGTTTTTTTTTGGCGAAACTTGTAAAGTATTACTTTTTGTAATGATAAGAAATTAAATTAGTCATTGTCTAATTTTTTAGTTCAATTTTAAATTTTTCAACAAAAAAAGATCATCATATTTTTAATTTTTTTAATTTTATCGAATATTTAGCTAATTTTATAACAGTCTAATATCAATTAAATTTTTAAAATCTTAAATCTTTTTGTATTATCGTATTATCGGTTTGAGCTTCTCTTCCTATTTTTAAAATTGACCTTGTTTTTTATATGGTCTTAAGATTTATAATTGAATTTGTTGTGTGAATTAAATAAATTACCTTTTGTAAGTCAGCAAAATGGCGTCATAAACTTACAACTTTGATGGAGATTAAGACCTTCCACTACCAAATAGACCTTTGCAAAATTGAATACGAACATGACCATACAACCTAAAAGTGGTGTCGTAAAAGCAATCAATAAGGTTGGTGGGCAAGGGCAGGGCTTCCCAAGAATGCAATTTTACTCAAACTAGGATGATGTTGGTGTTGGTGTTGGTGTTATTGGCCCTTGCAATATCAATGCTAGGGATGCCACCGACTGTTAACACCTGCACATTAAGCTTAAAATAATACAAGAGCCAGGAGGGTAATGCTTTAGCAGATCCAAAGATTATTCATAGAAGGTCGAATTACTCGTTTAACGAACGTCTGCTCAATGCGGAGGACATTAAGCACAAGCTTTTATTACAACATATGGACTTCTCTTACACTATGAACATCATTTCGCGAGTTGCAATATCTCTTTGCTGCTCCCCAAATACTCAATGGTCGGAACAAGAACAACCATGGCTCGAGCTATTGCTAGTGGCCAACTTGTAGCTTCTCTCCCATGTGTCTCCTGGTGAAGCTTGTGCGTGAGGAATGTGACGAGGATGCTTCTCCCTCTTGTCTCCTCTTATCTGCTTCAGGCCATGCTTAAGGGCGGGCAACAATGCTTCCATGCATTCAGCAACTGCATTGGGATTCCCCGGCATATTGATAATCTGAAACCACAGTAACATAGCAACATGATACACCAATCACTCGTTTGTATAGACTTCAGGAAAAACATTGGTTGTATCAAGTCCCGGGATAAACATTGTCATGCAGAAGAAAAGTATGCTTTTAATTTATGTCCAAGGAAATCTAAGTTGCAATAATTAGATCACTAGACTGATAAATGTCCACAACCAATGAAGAATGATGAGGTGGCCATTTGATTTTTAGCTAGAGATTGAAATTTGTTCAAATCTTAATCCATATTATTCCATTCGGAAAGTAACTAAATTTTGGCAAATACAAATCAAAATAATAGAAAAAGTTTATGCCACCAAAATGCCACTACGTCCGACCGACAAGCTTCCAAAAGTTAATGTTACTCCAGCACTTCTTACAGGAAGCCACATCTTTGTTAGTCTTGCTCCAAAGTTCTAGCAATACAAGGTTGGTTTATAAGTTAAATTTCTATAGATTCATGTCTCTTTGTGTTGAATATTTATTAGGTCTGCTGCATTTATGCCACAAAACAAACAAATATATATATTTTCACAACTCAAAATTTTCCAGGTGGAATTACCAACGATGAACCACGTATTCCTGCTGCAGAGCGTGACAACATAGCAGTAGGTGTCACCTGTTTTGAAAAAAAAACAAGAAACAAAGACAGAACTCTTGCTCAGTGGCAGTCGGAATTAAAAGAAATAGTCATCTCAGAGCAGAAGAAAAAGGAGAGCAAACTTTCTTGTGATTTGAAGATAAGGGAGTAACATGGTGGCCGAAACTCCCTCATCAAGACCCAGAGGTTCTTGGAATCCTCACCAAGATTCTTACATAATTGCTTTTTGACGAAACAAAAGAAAGCTTTGGGGTTTCAATGAGCAGCAGGCCATTCACAGTTAAAGCAAAAAAGTAGGAAACCAAACGTAACACAATCCTGAAAATACATGAACCTAAACAGAATGTCTGAACCAAATATGTGCAAGGTCATTCACAATTAAAGTACGTAACTTGGAAAATAAGCCAACTAGATACATAAATTTAAATGGCATGTTAAAACCAAATATAAATCTTGTGCCAAAGGGCACATTTAGCATGCTCAAATCTATTTAACCAGAAAAAGAAAAAAAACTTAAGATAGGACTTGCAGTTCAGACAAATCTATCATTTTTTTTTTGGGCATGAAGCAGTGCCAAACCTATAAATTTAACTTTACAATCATACAATATCATATATATAATTCAGAACTATGGCCACGACAGGTGGATGCAACGCTTGAGAAAAAGATGAATTAACAAATATTTGTTGGTGTACCTTTGCAGCCTATGTTGCTATATTAACAGTACCTTTAAACTCTCTTGCATCATAACATACAGAAGGCCTGGTGTTTCCTTCTCAATCAATTCCTTGGTTGCTTCAGGAGTCACATCCCTTGGGGTGAAGCCAGTTCCACCTTGAATAGGGAACTAGCTTTAGAACAAGGAAAAATGTTCATGACAATAAAATAAAAGGAACTTATTATACTGTACAAATATAAATGAGCTGAACATTTTCAGATCCTAACCGAGGGTAAGGATAAGATCCATGCTGTCAACATCACTCCATCTCTGCAGAACTTCTTTAATTTTGCTGACATCATCCGGCACAACACCTGTTGAAACCACTCTTGCTCCGCCCAACCTTTCAGATGAAGAATTTACTACTGTAACTGCCCTTGGTCCGCTGCAAATTTCAAAGCCATTTCAACTTACAAAGCTTCGAACTAAGATATTTGAACATAAACAGTACTTAGAAATAAACATTAACCCAATATGGTACCAAATTGACCCCTTTTAGAATAACACCATATGCCCAACAGCTAAGGAAGTAAAGCGACTGCATATCCTATGTGGTCAGCTTTGAGATTTGTGACTTCATATAAAGCAATTTGGAGCAATATAAATAAGGCACAGAATTATCTAGTCTAAAATATCTCATGAAGGCAGCTGTCATTACTTGTATAAGTTACATGAGCATAAATGGAAGACACTGGAGCTCAGTGTTTCAAGATACTAAACCATAGAGCTATTCAGAGTTGCCAATATGTTAAAACTCACAACGAAGCAGCATAACGGTAAAGGGGTAGGAAAGAATCGCACAACCATCCGAATGACTTACTGTTTAACCATCTACTGTTGCAAAGTGTTCAGTAACTCCAATATTTCACTCAAAAAAGAAGTAATATCAACTTTGCTCTTTCATTTAAGCATCATTTAAGTGACCTTATTGAAATAATGATTCAAAAAGGTGTATCTAGATGCATTCATCTGTAAGAATGATATGTTAACATAAACACCCATTGTGACATTTCTACATGGAAACAAGTTACAAATTATCAAAAAATATCACGTCACTGGATACAAATAGGGAATTATGATTTTTGTAACATTTTCAGTAATTCCTTTATGTTAGCTCTCCTTTATCACTTTAGCATCCATAAGAAGCCCTTTAGCAAAGCTTTCAAAGAGATATAGAGATACATTTCCATTGCATTCACACCCTGAAGACAGTGCCTTCCTTTTAACAGGAAAAGCATCATCCATGCATTTAGTAGCTTTAGGAAACCCAACCTTGAGTCCTCAGTCAAGTATTGACCACAAGAATGTCTGATAGGATAGATAGGTATGGAAATAGGAGGGCCGGACTGGGCCAGCGGATGCTCATTGCCTATGGCCTAGGTTGCCCCAAAATGACATTGTTTGACGTAACTGACCAAAATGATGTCATTTTGGTCTCAAGTTTCTTAACCTACAGACCAAAATGACATCATTTGCAAGTTAAACACAAACGACATCGTTTTGGGGGAGGGGTTTCAAGCCCAATCTGAAGCTCAGCAAACTTGAGCTTGGCTGACTTTGAGCCGAGTTGGGGTTGCCAACCCTTCTGGTAGATACTCAGAGCAGACTAATTCACCCACGGAATTGCACATCTTAAGGATGTAACAAACCATAAAATACATCATAAAAGATTCTAACAACAGTAATATACTAAGCTGCTTCTACTAGGATTCTAAGGTTAGTCCATAAATTGATCAGTAAGTTCAAAAAATAATCATGTTGAAGAACAGAAATGCATTATGAAGCAACATACCTTCGATCAGGCCCACCTCCTAACGCAACTGTATCACTCACCGTGAGAATAGCTACTCTGAAATCACCATGCTGTGAATCATTGGTGGAAAGTTTTCTACTTGAATCCCTGTGTTGTGAGGCAGCAGATTCTAATAAACTGCTCTCGATAGCTTCAGTTGAGCCTAAATCAGCAATCACAATGGCTGTAACAGAAGTACCAGCTGGAATTACACTCCCTGTTGCTGGTAACTCTAACAAAGCATTTGCTGATTTCATGCTTAAAAGTCGGCTGCTGATCTGATTACCCGTGCTTTCGGCAACAAAACTGATCTCCACAAAAAATGATAACTTAAAATCCACAAGTTACTTGAAAGTAGGCAACAAAAATAGGGTAGGCTAATCAAGCTTCAATAGAATCCAACTAATGCAAACCATCATGAACAACCAGACATTGATAAAACAACTTACCCGGGACTGCCAGATCCGTCATTGACATTCCATCTAATAATTGCACGATGATACTCTGGTCGGATAGGATCTGTCTTTAGGGCTTCGTGAAGGCGAACCTGCACTCTGCAAAAAAGCATAATAAGTTAAGAGTAAGATGACCAACATATAGATCTGCAATGTCAAATTTAACTATAAAAATTCATGAACTACTCATTGCATGTATGCGAATGGAGAAAGTCGTCTAGAGCTCAACCTCAAAGGATGTGGATTTTTCCATCCAGCAAGAACGCGGATAGCAGGGACTACAAAGATGTGAAAACCAACAAGACAACTGACAGGATTTCCAGGTAATCCAAATGCAAGAATTTTTTCCGATCGAATATTCTCTGCTGTTTGGGAAGTGATTTCCACAAATGTCAAAGGTTTACCAGGTTTCATGCAAACCTGAGGAGGTAATGGATTTTGAGATAAGATAAACTAAATTGATTGCTTAAGATTAGCAAGAAATTGTTACAATTTGCAAAATGAATCTCAAGAAATTAAAGTAAAATACAGAGTTAAATCAATAAACATATAAAACTGCTTCAATTTTTTTTTCTTTTCATGGAAAGAGAACAAATGGGCATAGGTCAACCTTGTTGAAGTGCAGAGTTCCTCTTTTCTCAAGTAAAGGCTCGACAAAATCCTTGTCCCCCATTGAAACACCTCCAGAAGTTAGTAGAATATCTATCTCAGCAGAAAAGGCTTTATCTAGAACCCTCTCAAGTTCATCTTTCTCATCTCGTGCAATCCCAAGGTCAAGAACCTTACACTGCTGCTGTGTTGCAGCAGCCAGTAACATAGCACGATTGGAGTCCCTAATCTGCACAATAGCTTAATCAGCTAATCTTCAACATCAAATGATTCCAATTCTGTACAAACATCGTTAACAACCGGGTGAAGAGAATGTCTACAGCCAATAAGTGGGGTGGCAAACATCAAAGCTCTAGTCAACTTACCCAAGTAGTTGTCCATGAATGGAAGAAATGCCCAGAAACCAATAATGTTAAACATAGTGATAGACTTTCAGAGAGATAAATATATCGAATTTTGGTGCAACAAGGCAGCCACTATAAAAATTACTCAAATAGTCGTCTGTTCTATTTATTTGAACAAACCAACTTACATGAGAGCCAAATGTTCATATTTCACCATTGTCAAAGAATTTGTTTTCTCCAAGTAGGAAAAGCAACTCAACTATGCAAGTAAAACTTTCTTTAGAGATAAGATACCTGGCCACGACCTAGAAAACTGGTAGTTGGCTCCACAAGCTCATCCCCTGTGGAAAGCACAGCAATTGTAGGCATACGATATACCTGAAATACATTAATCTTAATCAGTTATCTCGTTAAATATAAGAACAGAATTGACACTCAAAATTATACCTTCACCATAGTTACACCAACAGTAGCAAGTAGACCAATTTCAGAAGCATCGAGTCTCTCACCACATTTTAATACTATGGCACCTTTTTTGATGTCAAATCCCTGACAAGAAGATACTTGAACCATACAGAATAAGACAATATAAAATTGGAGCAAGTAGAGACATGGATATAGATAAGGTAAACATTAAAACCACTGCACAATGCAATATGATCACATCTCGAAAAGTGTACTGCCTTCTGTACTTTAACCTTATATTAAAAGAATATAAGTTCCAAAATTAGCAAATTGTAGCTGAAGAATGAACATATGAGGTATGAGGTAAGCCCCACTATAGTGATCACTGAACGACTCGTTGCTGATGTGTAGATTTTTACCAAGCAATCTGAAAACAATCCATAAGCAATTTCACCGATACCTATAAACTTTTGCCTGTTTATTAAAATCAAATCTAGAAACTCTAATCTTTGACATTTTTTCATCAATAAAATGTTTGTATTTTTCCATTAATTTTTAAATATCAGGGTGAGCTAATGTTTAGTCCACTTAGCAACCCAAAAGTGCACATATTTATGTTTCCTCTCCAAACTAAACACAAACACACATGGAATTAATCATAACTGTTTCTCCTGAGAGAGATTCAAATGGAATAAAACAGATAAATATATTTTTGGAAAAGATAAGGATGGTTCGTTGGCTATCATGCATTCTCACAAGATTAGCAATTGATGATGAGGCAGGCATCGCTAATTCCAGTTCCATGAGGAGTTTCCTCTTATGAGAAACAGATCAAAAATCAATTAGTGTAACCTAGAGCATACTGATTACATTGAACAAGAATTTTATTCCAAATATTTAACTGCATAAAACGCTGTATTTTGGGTGAGAAAGAAATTAAAAAAAGGGGAACTAGTACCACTGGACGAATATCAACGCCTTTGTTAGTTTGTACCAAAATTCTCACTCGCTTTGTTTCAACTGAAGAATCATCAATTTTTTCAGTATCCTCAACCTGAACAACAGCATCAGCACCATCAGGTATTGGTCCTGCAAAATATCAAAAGGAGAAAGGGATTACAAGAACGTTCAAGGCATAACAAATTGTAGATACCAGTCATTCTATACATTCACTAACAAAACTTCACTATTTACAGTAGAGAGAGAGAGATAGATGCATTTAAACTCATGACAAGGAATGTTTAGCCACTTGTAGTGGAAAGGTTACAACTTTTTAATTTGTGTACCATCGCAGAATAAACAATAATACAAAACGATGCCTTCAGAATCATGCTCATGAATTGGGAAACAACTTGCCGAGTACATAACATAACCCAAATATCTAAACCATCATAAATTACACCGAGACACGGCAACAAAATCTAAGTGTAAGAAAGACTAGAAATGTGATTTAGTGAAGATAAAACAAACCTCACACGGACAATATTTCAGCTACATATACAAATAGAATTTAACTACCTCACAGTAAAAGTATCCAAAAAACTAAGAACCTACATCAAGTTGCCAACTAACTGTGGCTCCCTCAATAATTTAACCTATACAGATTACATGATATAGTAGAAGAATCGCATTCACGCACAATTATCTATATATATACAAATATGGAAAGAAAAAACTAAAACTTGAAGAAAAACAAAAGAAGGACCTCCGGTAGTAACATAGGCAACAGTCCCAGGAGTGACAGTGACACCAACTCCATCGTTTCCAGCCCTCGATTCCGTGATCACCGGATACTCTCCAGGTCCATCCGAAGCAACTACTGCGTAACCATCCTGAAGTTCACACCAAAAATGAACCATTTCATTAACAGAAAAAAAGAGCTCACAGAAAGGGAAAACTGAAACAAACGAGAAAAAGAAAGAACAAAAGAAAATGAATATATAATTTATAAATAAATAAAAAAATCAAACCTTAATAGATGCTGGGTAAGGAGGGGAAGGGTCGGAAGCAAAAATATCCTCAGCCAGGACCTTGCCCAGAGCATCGTGAAGAGGCAATGCAACTGGCGGAAGGCGCTGAGCCACTCTTAGAACAATCTGCAGAGCCTCGTCGGCCGGTATCATGGTTCCTCCAGTGTGTTTCATTTTGGTCAAAGGTCTGGGTATAAGCTATGGAACAGTGTAGAGAGACGGGGTTTATAAACTAGACGACCGACAATCCACGTCAGATCTATGCGTTGTCGTTTTGAGTGAAGACGATGTTCACAAAAACAGAACAAAAAAAAGAAAGCAACGTCGAATAAAGCAGGGGAAAGGGAAGGGACCACCGAAGCATTGCCTCGTCTGCCAGTGGGTAAGGGTTTGTTTGGAAATCAGTTTGTAATAGGACTAATCCATCCTATAAATCTAATTAACTATTAAGCAGTGGCGAACAAGGAATTCAAACAGGGGGCAGATTTCCTTGCTGGTCAAGGAATGGAGCACAACCGTTACATATATATATATCACAGAACTAAATAGACGAAACCTCCAGAGACGGAGTAGCAGTAGCAGCAGATAATCACAATGATTTGGTGCAGTCACTGTGGCCGATTTACCAAGGAAGCTGTTTTGGATGTTTTCTTGTGAGTAACTGTTACACAACCGTCATCCTCTTAGTTTTATAAGAACTTGTGTAATTTTATTTCAATTATCAACCGTATGCAGGTGTTGCAATACGTGTGGGAAAGTGCTTGCTGATATGGCGTTCTACGCCAACAAAAGAAGAAGTCGAAGACGTAAATGCTCCAAGAGAATGAAGAAGAACCATGCAGCGAAACCCGATGAGGACGATGAAGAGAATGATCAGAACAATTGCATTCGAGAGGGGACTATCGAAATAGTAGAATCCAATTGATCATGAAACCAAAACACCTTCATTCGAGACGAGACTAACCAAACAGAAGAATCGAATTGTCTTAATTTTGCGTGGTTAAGTTTTGATCAATTGAGTTCTTGTAGTAGCTTTCTACTGGATTTGATTTTGGAACTTATGCATATTGACTACTAATTACGTCTACATAGTTATTATTCCGTTTGTGGTCCATATAATAAAGCCTTCACGTGCTTCCTTTCAATGCTAAAAAGAGGGAAGATATGCTCCATTATTGACATTCAGAATAGACGTATCGTTGACATAACATAAATGGACAGGAGTCCATAGATTGTGATTCATATTCTTCAACACAAAGTAGTATAAAAAGAGAACTAGACGAGGAGTTAAAACCCATTAATTTAAAGCATGAATTGGATTGAAAGGAAGAGAGGACTAGCATGAGAATTAGGATCCTGTTTGTAAGCCAAGGATGATTTGCCTGCTTGTTCTAAGATGCTAAATCGTACATTAATTCCAGAACAAGGGCTCCTAGTTCACAGGCAATATCCTTGGTTTCCCAGCATGCTCTTATTTCTCATGATAGACCTTCACTTCTGTTGTGGTTCGGCATGGTGCACCAACGTTCAAGCAAAAGCTCTGTTTTATTTCAAACTCACATTTCTGCCAAGAGAAATCCTATTCACCCAATTCCTTGCATATGCTATGTTGTGGTTCGGCATGGTGCACCAACGTTCAAGCAAAAGCTCTGTTTTATTTCAAACTCACATTTCTGCCAAGAGA
>JAOQMQ010067051.1:0-24816 GCA_027563845.1 Erythroxylum subrotundum | reverse complement strand
CTCCCAGTTGAAATTGAACACAAAGCATTATGGGCAATCCGGAAGCTAAATTTTGATCTCAAGGAAGCAGGGCAAAGAAGGTTACTGGAGCTGAATGAGCTGGATGAATTTCATCCTGATGCTTTCGAGAATGCTCGTATTTACAAGGAAAGAACCAAAGCTTTCCATGACAAGCGTATCCTGTAGAGAGAATTCAAACCCAGACAAAAGGTGTTGCTATTCAACTCTCACCTGAAACTATTTCTGGGAAAACTACGATCCAGATGGTCGGGGCCGTTCATAATAACAAGGACATATCCCCATGAAGCAGTGGAAATTAGGCGGGATGATCAAGAGCCCTTTGTGGTCAATGGGCAAAGACTTAAGCACTATTTCGAGGGAGAAACAATGGGATGCATCTCTACCGTCACATTTCAAGGTCAATGACCAAGTGGTCGAGTCTAGCTAAGGACATTAAATTTAGCGCTTGTTGGGAGGCAACCCAATATCTCTCTTTTGTTACTTCCTTTTGTTTTGTTGTTGTGTTACTTTTTAATTTGCTTATCTCTTAAATTTGTTGTGCTTAATTCATTATGTGTGTTCAGGGATGAGTTTTACGAGGCACTCCAGGGACATCCTCTAGCAGCATAAGGTACAGTGGGGGTCAGAACTTTTAAAACTTAGAGGTAAGACACAATTTAAGCATGGAAAAAGGTAAGTGACAATTCTTGTTTATAATATGTTGATATTCTACTAAACTTTGCACTTACACATGATGCATATAGCCCTGGGCAGTCTTACAAAGGATAGAAGGCGTGAAGGAAAAGGGGGAAAAATTTTGAAAAAAACGTATGTCCGTTTAACGGACATTGGTGGCCTTCAATATGGAATTTGACCCATAGAGGTCTATTAAACGGACACACATGTCCGTTTAACGGACACAGAACCTCCAGCTACCTAATTTCACCCGTGAAGGTCCATTAAACGGACATACATGTCCGTTTAACGGACATCGGTTGATTTTAATTTAAAACCCTATTTCCTTTCCCGCACTCTCACTCTCTCCTATCTCTCTCTATAGGCGCCGGCACCCTCCCTCTTCTCTCTTATCTTTGACCACAATAACACCTCCCTCCACCTATTTTTCTTGTTCCACACTCTTTCCCTTTCACTCCTTGCCCCATCCCTCATCTATAGAACTATTACCCATCTTGTGGGCAAGGGACGAAGGTGTCAAGAGAAGTGTGGAAGAGGGCATCTCTTCAAGCTTTCCACTACAAGAACACCGGGAGGGTCACCTAAACATCCTCTTGAAGCCAGGCTGCACGACTTTGGATCCGGTAAGGTGTATTGTTAAGGTTAGGGCTATCAATTTCCTTGTGCCTTGCATTTTGATTGTGACATTACAAAAGCTTGCCGCGCTGGTGAATATTAATTGGGCCTGATAATGGATGAGTTGAATTGCATGAGTAGTGGCCATTGAAGTTGCATTATTGTTGTTGGTGATATTTAGTGTGAAGGTGATTAAGAGTGCGTCAATTTTAGGGGTGATTAGCTTTAGAGTGTTAAGGGAAATTGTAGTAGTGACGATTGGTTTAGATTGAAGTGTGCGGGTTGTAGTGAACTGAATTCTTTTGTTGAGTGTGGCTTGCTGAAATTGAGGTTGGAAAGTTGACCATGTCACGATTTAAGCAAACTGCGAGGAAGAATGTTGGGCGATCCTCTCGGTCGGTGAGAGGGAAAATTTTGGTCCAGGAGGAACCGATCCCCAAACCACCAATATTCATCAATGAGCAATGTGAGGCGTGGTATCATAAGAAGAAAAATAACAAGTTTGTCAATGAGGTATCAGTGGCAGACCTTATTGATGAGAAGCATCGGGTACAGGCGAATTTGGATAAATTCCATTGGGGCAAGCTGTTGACCCTCAAGGGTACTTACTATGCCGAGGCACTCAAGCAATTTTATGCCAACCTGAGTGCGGTGATGGGTAAACAACCACTAGTGCTCACCTCGCGAGTCAATGGAGAAGAGGTGGTGATTACTGAGGAGCTGATCTGCAACCACCTGGAGCTACCAATGGGAGGCAATATCCCATCTTTTGATAAGAGGACCCGCTGCTCTTGTGATGAAGCTTGGATCAAGGAGGACGCTATGGATCGGCTTGGGGTTCGCAAGGTTTGGCGTCCAACGGGTCAACGCTAGTTTGTGCACTGCAAGCACTTGGATGTAGCCCCGAGGTTGATTGCTTATGTGCTTGCTCATAATGTGATGCCTAAGGCTAGTGATTTAGGGTTTCTTAGAAATGAAGACTTATTTATCTTGGATAAGATGTTCTTCTATGACGACCAATTCCAGGGCATCGCTGCAGCTAAACTAATGATGACTGTCATGTGGCAAGTGGTCCACCACAAAGCAGACACCAAGGCATTCGTCTTCCCGGTGCTATTGAGTCAACTGTTCCATAAGCTGCGGGTCATTAAACGGGATGAAGTGGTAGCTCTTACCTATGAGGGGGATGTTATCACTGCGGATAAAATGCGAGAGTTTGAGTTTGATGACAATGTCCCTCATGGATGGGTCAATCCGCGTCGGTCAAGGCGCCACGATGATACTCTTGTCGCACAAGGATCAAGAGCACCTCCACCTTCCGCTGATGTCCCCGATTGGTGGCGAATGGAAGCAAACATCCGGGGCATTCAAACAGAAGTGGCCAAGCTCGCAGCTTCACAGAGGCTAATCGAAGCCATGCTGAGGACATTCATGGAGGCCCATCACCCACCACCACTAAAGCCTTGAAGCTTAGGGCTTAGGAATTCCTTTTTGTTTTTTTTTTGCATCACAAACATTATGCGTTTTATTGAGACCGTACTTTTGTTTTGTCCGATACCATTAACTTTTGTTTACTTTTGTCTTATCTGTTTTATGTTTTGACGAGCACTGTGCATTTTTCAGGGTACCACTATTTGGACAATACACTCTTCAGGGAGTTCCCTCACCTTTGCCTTGCTTTTTGTTAAATACATTGTTTACTTTGTTCATTTTTATGCCATTGAGGACAATGTGAAACTTAAGTGTGGGGAAATTTGGGGTTTCATTTTCTAATTGTTGTCTAATTTTAACATCTTTTATGTCTAATTGTCATCATACTTTCATGCCATGAGTCAATTGCACTATGGATGAGGTTAGCTTTGAGAAAGGTACATATATGATTAATTTGGATTGCATATCATGGCACAATGGGATGATTTAATGTTAAATTGATTGAATGATCATGCTGTAGAATGAGAACAATACCTAAGTGAGCTAATTTGAGTCTAAAGGATTGCACTCAATCCGATTTTCTTGCGAGTAATATGATTTTCTCTTCCATGCATGCCCACTTCTAGAACTTGCATCACATCTCTTCAAGGTTACATAATCATGCTATGGTATGTCTTGGAAATGATAAAAGGCATTAGGAATGAGCTTGAGCCAAATAGCTAACCCTTCCTATATATCAATCCCCTAGTGAACCCCTTGAGCCTAGTGATTGTAGTTGAGCCATGTTCTTTGTAAACCTACTACTCTAAAGAACCTTAAGCCAAGAAAAACAAGTTTACCCTTGTTCAATGGTTAGTAGAGCTATCAGAGTGTGCATTCACTATTTCTATTGATAGGGATACAAAGGAAGAAGTGTGGGGGTAATTGGGTATAACAAGTCCAGAAGCACTTGAAAACAAAAATCAGAAAATCAAAAGAAAAAGAAATTGAGTCTATTATAAGCAAAGCATGTACAATTCAGATTTCAACGTGAAGGAATGGGAAACTGTGTCAATAGAGTTGATTGAGCTCTATAAACCATTGTGAATTCGGCTTTACTAATTGTTGAATATTTGAATTCCTATCCCTTCGTTCATAGCCCACTTTACCCATGGCCCCATTACAACCTAAGAATTAAAGACCTTTTTGATTCATGGACATGCCATAGATGGGAGTAGTGGAGAAGTAGATAAAATGCAAGCCTATGGTAAGTAACATGCATGAGAAGATGATTGAGAGTAACCCTTAAACACTTTTTGTGCGAACATAAACATTGCATGAGAGATTTCGTTCTTAGCATGTGATTTTGACTTATTGAAGCATTAGGGAATCTCAGTGTTATTGAAGTGTGATCAAAATTATGAGGTATTATGTGATCTTACTTCCAAGTCCAATTCTCACTTATAATGCATTTGACTTATTGGAATGAACTATGGTGGTGATTAGGTGTGAAATGATGGAAAAGAAATGTTTGTGGGCACCATTCGTTTTAAGTAAACCCTCAGGAGACTATAACTCCTCCATTATAGACACATAGTGGTTCAAAGGCTTGTGGCATAGGCTAAATGTACACCTACGAAAGTGGAATCAATAACTCGGTTTAGGTTTAGATAGTGAGTTTTCTGTTGTTGCTTGGGGACAAGCAATAACTTAAGTGTGGGGGAATTTTGATAAGTCAAATTCATTGTAGACGATTTGGGAGGATTTGGATTTAATTTGACTTATTTCGTTGTAATTTGAAGTCTTATGCAATTAATTTTCTCACATTCCGATTGTGTTGCTTGATAGGTACAAATGGTAGGTTTTGGGAAAAAGGGCATAACTTTCCTTGTGGATGCCAAATCAAAGCCACTCAAGGACAATTGCAAAGAGAATTCCGAGCTATGCAACTTCCGAGAAGACTCCGAGAAGAAATTATGTCAAAGGCGTGAAATTGCTGAATTGGGTCATGTCCGTTTAACGGACACACATGTCTGTTTAACGGACATCACTTGCCAAAAAGACTCCCTAGACCCGAGAAGGTCCATTGGACGGACACACATGTCCATTTAACAGACATCATCTGCCAAAACATCATCTTAGACCTGAGAAGGTCCGTTAAACGGACATTGGGGGCTAACACTTCCCCTGTTTCGAAAATTTAGGTTTCTTGGGATGGGAGGACTATAAATACTCACTGTTTGGACCTAAATAAGGGGGGCTGGACACTGAAAACGAGGTTACTACATCTGGGAGGCACAAAATAAGAGGGAGATAGGGAATTTTGGGGATTTACCCAAGGATTGGGAGCTGCAACTCTTGTGTTTCTGCTACTTTCTCTCTCTACTCTTTCTTAAATGTTGAGCATCCTTATGTGTATGATTTTTGTTGCAATGTTCAGGAACTAAACCTCATTTAGGGTGAGGGATGTAGCCCGTTTGAAGGATGATTTGTATGATATGGATAGTTGAATGTTGAATGAAAATGTCTGGGTTATGTTTATCTTCTTTGAACTTCATTATTGTCTCTATGCTTGATCTCCATAGATGCAATCTTAGGAATCATAGGATATAATGAAGAGTGAAATATGATTCATTCTCTAGGAAGATGAACAACCTTGGATTTAGAGTTAGAGATAAGCTAAGCTAAGAGAGTTTGAGGTTACTTATTCTTAATGGATTTGTTTAGTGAGTTCATACATTAAGAAATGGTGTTTCTCTAGCTGAATACTCCTGTATGCTTTGAGAAAAGATATGGGTAAAGTAGTGCAACTGTTTTCATAGCCTAACATTCGACCAAATGCATATTGTGCAAATCAACCTTTTGAATGGGTGAACCCCTACCCTTATTTCTAAATCCTCGAATCTATCCTTTTCCTGGTTTCTTGTTATAACTTACAATTTATCGTTCACCCAATTCCAATTTTTTTAGAACTTTCTGTTGATAGCATGCAATTAATTAGAGTTAATTTGGGTGGTAAATGAATTGGTCCTTGAGGGAGACGACTTTAGAATATTCACTGTGTGGATACTAGAACGATTATGTGCACTTGCAGAAATCTTCGACCAAATGGAATGAAATATTAGTCCATCGTTTGAAAGGCGGTTTTATAATGGAATGAAATGGAATGAGGTAAAAGAGGAAAGTTTCATATTACATCTCATTCCATCCTAAACAATAAAAATGAAAAACCTTCAATTTAAGGAGTTTATGAGGGAACGCAGAATAATAAACAACTTTACATTATATTACATTATAAACCCTTCATTCAAACAGCATTTCACTATATTACATTATGAACCCTTCCATCTCTCTCAAATAACAATTTTCTAATATTATATCCACCCACGTTCCATTCTATTCCATTATACTGCATTCCATTCTATTAAAAACTTTACGTCTAACCAAACATAGCCGAAGCGGGTCAACTTTAGGCCACACTGGACAGTTATTTGGGCTCTTAAATCCTTCCACATTGAGTTAACTGCTGTGGGATTGCTCTCTCATTATGTATTAATCAAGTTGGACCTGGTATTATTGTAGTCTGAGATAGACTTCATCGAGAGATTGACAAGTGGGCAACGAGTGCTTCTCGGGCAAGTACTCTATGGATGCTTCATAATCAATTCGCAACCACCTTAGAGCCTCCACGTACTCACCTCTGTTCTTCAATATGTCCCCGATCACATTCGCCTACCAAGCTTCCTCTTGCATGTTTCTTTCCGGCCAGGCGTTCTTGTACGATACCTTAGCAGCGCTCAGTTGGGTAGTGTCTTTGGCCATTGATCAATGTCAAGGGTTACAGGAAATCGAAGCAGAGAAAGCAAAATAAAGTAATGATGAGAACTTTCTTTTTTCCCTGATCTTGAAAATCCTTTTGGTCCAAAAATAAGCAGTTTTTCTCGCCAAACTGGTTTTGTTTATTGGGCCTCATGCTCAAATTTCTTGGACCAGTTCTTGGACCCTTACAAGTAGACCTGACCACTAAACAACATCTAAGATCAAAATTTGACTATAAATTTGGTATCTTAATCACTTTCTATAGTAAATTCACTCATTTTGCTTGGATCCTATCTTGTTTCCGTCTTGTCGTTCATTCGACCTTCGCCGTTGGATATTCGTGGAGGTGCAATAAGACAACGACCTCTTCTTCTAGTTTTCAACTATTTAGGTTTGTTTTTCACAATCTAAGAGATCAATTGGTTAGTTTTTGAGTTAATTTGCTTGATTAGGTTGAATAACAAGATGAGTTTGGCTTAACTTTTAGTTTTCTTGTCCCTAAATGTTTGTGTTCTTATTGTAAATTGTAGTAACAACGTATCTTGGAAGAAGAAAGAAATCTCAAATACAATGGGGTTGCTTAGCATCATTCTTAAAATCAAAAGGAAGGAGAAGGAACTGCGTATACTTATGGTGGGTGTCCTCTTTTATCTTTGTCTCTTTGTTATATGTAAGTATATACAATGTTTTGAAATTCTTGTAAGCCGTTTAGGGGCCCTGATAATTATGGGACTATGACAATTGTACCGAAGATCAATGGGGAAGACACCAGCATTATTAGCCCTACCCTTGGCTTAAATATCAAAACTATCAATTAGCAAAAGTAAGCCAATTTCTCTCGATCTCTATAATTGGAGATACCATTATTTCCAGCACATTTGAAATGCGAAATGCCATACCTTTGACTGTGGTTTGAACTATTGATGTATGTGATTGGAAGTGACCAAATAGGTTTACAACCAAACATCAATATATATATTGTGTGTGTGTGTGCGCGCGCGGGCTCGCATGTGTGTGTGTGCGTGCATGTATATGTGTATGTGTAATGTCCTTGAATCAATAAGAAGTGCATTTGTGGCTACTATGGTAACTGTAGTGAAGTCATGTATGCAAAAGCATGTTACTTGTGGAATCGACAACCCTATTCTTAGGAGGTTAGATGATTGCAAGATGGAACTTGACAATCTTTTGAAAGAAGAGGTATTGTCTTCTCAAGGTTTCTCCTTTTATGTAATTGTTAGAGATTTGTTATTTTGAATCTGTATTCTTTTTTAATTTGTCTGTTTAATTGGCAGAGGTTATTTGGAGCATCTCTACTTACTCTAGTTAATAAGCAAGACATAACAGGGGCTCTTACACTAGAAGAAATTGCTAAATTTTTTCCTTTATTTTGTATTGTTTCTTTGGAATTCTAAGTTTATTCCAACATTCATACATAGTTGAAATAAATTTTATATTGTTGTTGTTTTGACCTTTGGATCTTGTCCAGCCTATATTAAGGGAGAAGGAGTTAGTTAAAAAATTTATTGAAAAGAATGAGATATAAAAATACATATTCAGGAATCTTCTCCTACATTAAGGATAAGCTAAAACGACAACAATATAAGCCCATGAACAACCAAACGATGCCGTGATAATCACAGATACAAAATAAACCTTAAACAACAAAAATAACAAAAGCTTTAACAATCCAGTGACTTTCTTTTAGAGGCTAAAAAACATCCTCTCATCTAGAGAGACTCTAGAAACTTTCAAATGAGGGTAAAATTATTCATCTAAAATTTAAAAATTGAAGTTGTTGAATTATTTTAAATTTTAAAAATTATAATATAAATTATTCATCAAATTGGTTGTTAATATGTAACATCTTTCAGAATATGATTTGTCATTGTAAATATGTAATTATAATAATCATATATAAAAAAATTGGGTTACTTTTAACAAATATATACTTCACTATATTAATCACATAGAAAATTTTTTAGTTTTATATACGAGATTTAAATTTAATATTTCAATTCAATTTTAGCTTGACATCATATGGAATAACATTTTTGGTTCAGCCTCATTTATTATTTTTTATTTATTAGTAATCGTTTTTAGTTGAAAAATGAAGTGCACGTTTTAAATATCATGTTTGAAATTCCTATTTTTCTTTTATTCCTATTCTATACATTGGTTACTTACTTTTATTCCTTAGAGAGTTTTAGTACAATGCTGAATAACATTAAAGAGATAATATCATTTACATTCGAGTATAACAAATTTACACAAGTATCAACTCTATTTAAGACATTGAAATAAAAATAAAAATTGGTAGTATAGACATTAACATAATTCATAAGCAACATCGTTTATTATTGTAAATCAATAGATGATCAAAGAGTACTCTAAAGATAACATATTACCTGCGGAAATTATCTTATCCCTAATTTTGATAGAAAAGAAAAATTATCGACAAAAAGTAGTAGCAATGTCGATAGTCTCCTCGATGAAGCAGAACTATGTTTTCCGCCAATATGGGTTTATGTACAAAATTGCAAACATTGTAACTAATATAATAGTAAAAGTTACAAAAAAAAAACTTATGTAAAAGACATTCATGTCGACAAGCTCGTCATCAACTTCATCATCATTTGAAGATGGTGGTGTGGGTGTTTCTGAAGTGCAATTCTTTGGTAGTGGTAACCTGCATAAGAAAGGATTCCCTTCGTAGCAGCTCTCATCAAATGTGGCAAATTCAGCAACTATGTTGGGTTTCTTACCATAAAGGTTATTATAAGACAAGTTGAAAACTTCTAAAAAGTTTAGCTCTGTGAGCTGATGAGGAATTGTTCTGCTCAAGTTGTTGCAAAAAAGATCCAAAGTCTCAATTTTGGACACGTTTGAGAACGAGAAAGGAAAAGGTCCGAATAAACTATTATGTGATAGGTTCAAAAGGTTGATACATTGAATATTTCCAAATTCATAAGGAATTTGGCCTTTCAAATTGTTGTTGGAGAGATCCAATCCAACAAAATCCATGACAAAGATTTGTTTCATTTTGTAACCAAAAATGTTTCCCTTCACTACAAATTTAAAATCTCCAACTGCATATATTCCGCCACCAAAGGTTTTTTTTGTATACTTGATCAAATAATTAGTAGAGAGTACAGAGAACTTATTGTGTGAAAGATTAACTATCTTTAATCTATTCGTGATCTTCCACAAATTAATTGGGATCTATCCTATAAAATTATTATGACTTAAGAAAAGATACCTTAACTTATAAAACTTTTCAATCCACTTTGGAATGATACCAATTAAACAATTATGACTGAGATCCAGAACTTCCAAATTATTGGAGTGGGAAATTAAATTAGGAAAAGGTCCTTCCAATCTATTTTCCGACAAATAAATTAGTTCCAACTGTGAAGTTCCCAATATTGTAGGTATGCTTCCAAAAAGCATGTTTTTTTAAAGATCCAGCACATGAAGAGCATCCATTATTCCAATCCACTTCGGAACTTTGTCACATAGTTTGTTATCACGCACGACAAATCCCATTAAGAAAGAACAATTAGACAAACTTTTCGGAATGCTTCCGGTAAACTCATTTTCTGATAGATCTAACCACTCCAACCTTGGAAAATATACACCCATCTCAGTTGGAATGCAACCATAAAGATGATTTTTGGAGATGACTAATTCCCTTAAAGTTGCATCAGGATTATTTGTTGGAAAACCCAAAGATCTCGAAAGAGAACAATTGGTGATAACAAAGCTTTGCAATTTTGTATTGTTTTCTAGTAACCAACTTGAAAAGCCCAATCCTATCATTGGAATGCCAGAAATGGAGAGAGATTGCAAATCATGTTGATGGTACAGAAATTTAGGAAATGATCCTCTTCCAGAAGTGGATGTTAATGAAAGACTCTCTAACTGAAACTTGGGTGCCAAATTACAATTAACCACTTCTGTTTCTGTATAAAATTCATTTCCAGAAGCTTCAAAGTTCTTGAGTTTAGAGTGGTTGAAGAATAGAGAAAGTGAACTTGGAATTTCAAACTGATTGTCTCTTAATCTTAAGGATGTGATAGAAGTCAGGAATTTCAACGGAGATTGTAAAAATTTTCCAATAAAGTGGTTATAAGAGAGATTTAGTTATTGAAGACGTGTGAAATTCACCAAACAATGGGATAAATTACCACTCAAATTATTGCCAAAAAGATCAAGCTTTTGAAGATTTGTGAGATGGCATAAGCCTGAATGTATATTAAAGAGAAGGAGGTTAGAGAGATACACAACGATCATAGACCTCAAATTTTATTACTAAGGGAATTAGCTAACCTTGAATGTTGTCAGTGAGTCCAAGACCTGACAATGATAAAGTCTCGAGTGAGGTAATGTTTGCAATGGGCTGTAGTAAGTTACTGGAATTTGACAAGCCTGCAACAGTAGAGATGACTATTGTCACATTTAAATTATTCAAAAAGGAAATAATAAATATAGACTAACCGACTAATTATACAACTTACTCTGGAAAGTGAGTTGTTGTAAGGTCTTTGCATTGATCATCATCTGTATGCTTAAAGTCCAAAGAAAACGAAGAGCATCAAGACTTTGCAGGAAGTTTTCACCCCAATGACAGTCATTCAAGTATAACTCTCTGACATTATTTAGCCCTATTTAGAGAAGAAGATTAAAAAAACGAACATTGTATAAAATTTAACAATGTTATAATTTTAATTCAAATAAAAATATTTGTTTAACTTACCTTGTGGAAATACTCCTGTAAAATTATTATTTTCTAAATGAAGAAATTCGAGTTCAGAGAATGTTTTTAACGATTCCAGTTGAAAGTTGCAAACACCGTTGTTCAGCCAAAGGACACTTATGTTGCTTTCATTCTTGACTCGACCTGTTGTGGCGTTACATCCAACACCATCCAACCAACAACAGTCAACGTCTTTCGTCATGTAAACATTCCTTTGTAATTAAATGCACAACAAGGGCAATAGAAGAATGCTTTGAGCTGCAAGAGAGCAGCTCGCTCTTCCTCCTGACACGCATTAGAGCCCCGGCCTTGCAGTGGTAATAACAATGATTTCAGCAGCATCATTACGACTACTACTAAACGCAGTTGATAGTTTATCCTTGCCATTTCTACTTATCTATTCTAAGAGAAGAATTCTGGTGTAGTTTCATATTCAATAAATCATCAAGACCTGCGATTATCCTTTTATAGGAGACTCTCATCCAATGGGTTCTTCAACATGTACCAAGGTGGTGGTCCCATCACATGAAGAAAATCTAGTGTAGGATTTATATAATTTATGAAATAAATAATTTAAGTAATTAACTAATTATATATATAATTAGTTAATTACTTAAATTATTTATTTCATAAATTATATAAATCCTACACTAGATTTTCTTCATGTGATGGGACCACCACCTTGGTACATGTTGAAGAACCCATTGGATGAGAGTCTCCTATAAAAGGATAATCGCAGGTCTTGATGATTTATTGAATATGAAACTACACCAGAATTCTTCTCTTAGAATAGATAAGTAGAAATGGCAAGGATAAACTATCAACTGCGTTTAGTAGTAGTCGTAATGATGCTGCTGAAATCATTGTTATTACCACTGCAAGGCCGGGGCTCTAATGCGTGTCAGGAGGAAGAGCGAGCTGCTCTCTTGCAGCTCAAAGCATTCTTCTATTGCCCTTGTTGTGCATTTAATTACAAAGGAATGTTTACATGACGAAAGACGTTGACTGTTGTTGGTTGGATGGTGTTGGATGTAACGCCACAACAGGTCGAGTCAAGAATGAAAGCAACATAAGTGTCCTTTGGCTGAACAACGGTGTTTGCAACTTTCAACTGGAATCGTTAAAAACATTCTCTGAACTCGAATTTCTTCATTTAGAAAATAATAATTTTACAGGAGTATTTCCACAAGGTAAGTTAAACAAATATTTTTATTTGAATTAAAATTATAACATTGTTAAATTTTATACAATGTTCGTTTTTTTAATCTTCTTCTCTAAATAGGGCTAAATAATGTCAGAGAGTTATACTTGAATGACTGTCATTGGGGTGAAAACTTCCTGCAAAGTCTTGATGCTCTTCGTTTTCTTTGGACTTTAAGCATACAGATGATGATCAATGCAAAGACCTTACAACAACTCACTTTCCAGAGTAAGTTGTATAATTAGTCGGTTAGTCTATATTTATTATTTCCTTTTTGAATAATTTAAATGTGACAATAGTCATCTCTACTGTTGCAGGCTTGTCAAATTCCAGTAACTTACTACAGCCCATTGCAAACATTACCTCACTCGAGACTTTATCATTGTCAGGTCTTGGACTCACTGACAACATTCAAGGTTAGCTAATTCCCTTAGTAATAAAATTTGAGGTCTATGATCGTTGTGTATCTCTCTAACCTCCTTCTCTTTAATATACATTCAGGCTTATGCCATCTCACAAATCTTCAAAAGCTTGATCTTTTTGGCAATAATTTGAGTGGTAATTTATCCCATTGTTTGGTGAATTTCACACGTCTTCAATAACTAAATCTCTCTTATAACCACTTTATTGGAAAATTTTTACAATCTCCGTTGAAATTCCTGACTTCTATCACATCCTTAAGATTAAGAGACAATCAGTTTGAAATTCCAAGTTCACTTTCTCTATTCTTCAACCACTCTAAACTCAAGAACTTTGAAGCTTCTGGAAATGAATTTTATACAGAAACAGAAGTGGTTAATTGTAATTTGGCACCCAAGTTTCAGTTAGAGAGTCTTTCATTAACATCCACTTCTGGAAGAGGATCATTTCCTAAATTTCTGTACCATCAACATGATTTGCAATCTCTCTCCATTTCTGGCATTCCAATGATAGGATTGGGCTTTTCAAGTTGGTTACTAGAAAACAATACAAAATTGCAAAGCTTTGTTATCACCAATTGTTCTCTTTCGAGATCTTTGGGTTTTCCAACAAATAATCCTGATGCAACTTTAAGGGAATTAGTCATCTCCAAAAATCATCTTTATGGTTGCATTCCAACTGAGATGGGTGTATATTTTCCAAGGTTGGAGTGGTTAGATCTATCAGAAAATGAGTTTACCGGAAGCATTCCGAAAAGTTTGTCTAATTGTTCTTTCTTAATGGGATTTGTCGTGCGTGATAACAAACTATGTGACAAAGTTCCGAAGTGGATTGGAATAATGGATGCTCTTCATGTGCTGGATCTTTAAAAAAACATGCTTTTTGGAAGCATACCTACAATATTGGGAACTTCACAGTTGGAACTAATTTATTTGTCGGAAAATAGATTGGAAGGACCTTTTCCTAATTTAATTTCCCACTCCAATAATTTGGAAGTTCTGGATCTCAGTCATAATTGTTTAATTGGTATCATTCCAAAGTGGATTGAAAAGTTTTATAAGTTAAGGTATCTTTTCTTAAGTCATAATAATTTTATAGGATAGATCCCAATTAATTTGTGGAAGATCACGAATAGATTAAAGATAGTTAATCTTTCACACAATAAGTTCTCTGTACTCTCTACTAATTATTTGATCAAGTATACAAAAAAAACCTTTGGTGGCGGAATATATGCAGTTGGAGATTTTAAATTTGTAGTGAAGGGAAACATTTTTGGTTACAAAATGAAACAAATCTTTGTCATGGATTTTGTTGGATTGGATCTCTCCAACAACAATTTGAAAGGCCAAATTCCTTATGAATTTGGAAATATTCAATGTATCAACCTTTTGAACCTATCACATAATAGTTTATTCGGACCTTTTCCTTTCTCGTTCTCAAACGTGTCCAAAATTGAGACTTTGGATCTTTTTTGCAACAACTTGAGCAGAACAATTCCTCATCAGCTCACAGAGCTAAACTTTTTAGAAGTTTTCAACTTGTCTTATAATAACCTTTATGGTAAGAAACCCAACATAGTTGCTGAATTTGCCACATTTGATGAGAGCTGCTACGAAGGGAATCCTTTCTTATGCAGGTTACCACTACCAAAGAATTGCACTTCAGAAACACCCACACCACCATCTTCAAATGATGATGAAGTTGATGACGAGCTTGTCGACATGAATGTCTTTTACATAAGTTTTTTTTTTGTAACTTTTACTATTATATTAGTTACAATGTTTGCAATTTTGTACATAAACCCATATTGGCGGAAAACATAGTTCTGCTTCATCGAGGAGACTATCGACATTGCTACTACTTTTTGTCGATAATTTTTCTTTTCTATCAAAATTAGGGATAAGATAATTTCCGCAGGTAATATGTTATCTTTAGAGTACTCTTTGATCATCTATTGATTTACAATAATAAACGATGTTGCTTATGAATTATGTTAATGTCTATACTACCAATTTTTATTTTTATTTCAATGTCTTAAATAGAGTTGATACTTGTGTAAATTTGTTATACTCGAATGTAAATGATATTATCTCTTTAATGTTATTCAGCATTGTACTAAAACTCTCTAAGGAATAAAAGTAAGTAACCAATGTATAGAATAGGAATAAAAGAAAAATAGGAATTTCAAACATGATATTTAAAACGTGCACTTCATTTTTCAACTAAAAACGATTACTAATAAATAAAAAATAATAAATGAGGCTGAACCAAAAATGTTATTCCATATGATGTCAAGCTAAAATTGAATTGAAATATTAAATTTAAATCTCGTATATAAAACTAAAAAATTTTCTATGTGATTAATATAGTGAAGTATATATTTGTTAAAAGTAACCCAATTTTTTTATATATGATTATTATAATTACATATTTACAATGACAAATCATATTCTGAAAGATGTTACATATTAACAACCAATTTGATGAATAATTTATATTATAATTTTTAAAATTTAAAATAATTCAACAACTTCAATTTTTAAATTTTAGATGAATAATTTTACCCTCATTTGAAAGTTTCTAGAGTCTCTCTAGATGAGAGGATGTTTTTTAGCCTCTAAAAGAAAGTCACTGGATTGTTAAAGCTTTTGTTATTTTTGTTGTTTAAGGTTTATTTTGTATCTGTGATTATCACGGCATCGTTTGGTTGTTCATGGGCTTATATTGTTGTCGTTTTAGCTTATCCTTAATGTAGGAGAAGATTCCTGAATATGTATTTTTATATCTCATTCTTTTCAATAAATTTTTTAACTAACTCCTTCTCCCTTAATATAGGCTGGACAAGATCCAAAGGTCAAAACAACAACAATATAAAATTTATTTCAACTATGTATGAATGTTGGAATAAACTTAGAATTCCAAAGAAACAATACAAAATAAAGGAAAAAATTTAGCAATTTCTTCTAGTGTAAGAGCCCCTGTTATGTCTTGCTTATTAACTAGAGTAAGTAGAGATGCTCCAAATAACCTCTGCCAATTAAACAGACAAATTAAAAAAGAATACAGATTCAAAATAACAAATCTCTAACAATTACATAAAAGGAGAAACCTTGAGAAGACAATACCTCTTCTTTCAAAAGATTGTCAAGTTCCATCTTGCAATCATCTAACCTCCTAAGAATAGGGTTGTCGATTCCACAAGTAACATGCTTTTGCATACATGACTTCACTACAGTTACCATAGTAGCCACAAATGCACTTCTTATTGATTCAAGGACATTACACATACACATATACATGCACGCACACACACACATGCGAGCCCGCGCGCGCACACACACACACAATATATATATTGATGTTTGGTTGTAAACCTATTTGGTCACTTCCAATCACATACATCAATAGTTCAAACCACAGTCAAAGGTATGGCATTTCGCATTTCAAATGTGCTGGAAATAATGGTATCTCCAATTATAGAGATCGAGAGAAATTGGCTTACTTTTGCTAATTGATAGTTTTGATATTTAAGCCAAGGGTAGGGCTAATAATGCTGGTGTCTTCCCCATTGATCTTCGGTACAATTGTCATAGTCCCATAATTATCAGGGCCCCTAAACGGCTTACAAGAATTTCAAAACATTGTATATACTTACATATAACAAAGAGACAAAGATAAAAGAGGACACCCACCATAAGTATACGCAGTTCCTTCTCCTTCCTTTTGATTTTAAGAATGATGCTAAGCAACCCCATTGTATTTGAGATTTCTTTCTTCTTCCAAGATACGTTGTTACTACAATTTACAATAAGAACACAAACATTTAGGGACAAGAAAACTAAAAGTTAAGCCAAACTCATCTTGTTATTCAACCTAATCAAGCAAATTAACTCAAAAACTAACCAATTGATCTCTTAGATTGTGAAAAACAAACCTAAATAGTTGAAAACTAGAAGAAGAGGTCGTTGTCTTATTGCACCTCCACGAATATCCAACGGCGAAGGTCGAATGAACGACAAGACGGAAACAAGATAGGATCCAAGCAAAATGAGTGAATTTACTATAGAAAGTGATTAAGATACCAAATTTATAGTCAAATTTTGATCTTAGATGTTGTTTAGTGGTCAGGTCTACTTGTAAGGGTCCAAGAACTGGTCCAAGAAATTTGAGCATGAGGCCCAATAAACAAAACCAGTTTGGCGAGAAAAACTGCTTATTTTTGGACCAAAAGGATTTTCAAGATCAGGGAAAAAAGAAAGTTCTCATCATTACTTTATTTTGCTTTCTCTGCTTCGATTTCCTGTAACCCTTGACATTGATCAATGGCCAAAGACACTACCCAACTGAGCGCTGCTAAGGTATCGTACAAGAACGCCTGGCCGGAAAGAAACATGCAAGAGGAAGCTTGGTAGGCGAATGTGATCGGGGACATATTGAAGAACAGAGGTGAGTACGTGGAGGCTCTAAGGTGGTTGCGAATTGATTATGAAGCATCCATAGAGTACTTGCCCGAGAAGCACTCGTTGCCCACTTGTCAATCTCTCGATGAAGTCTATCTCAGACTACAATAATACCAGGTCCAACTTGATTAATACATAATGAGAGAGCAATCCCACAGCAGTTAACTCAATGTGGAAGGATTTAAGAGCCCAAATAACTGTCCAGTGTGGCCTAAAGTTGACCCGCTTCGGCTATGTTTGGTTAGACGTAAAGTTTTTAATAGAATGGAATGCAGTATAATGGAATAGAATGGAACGTGGGTGGATATAATATTAGAAAATTGTTATTTGAGAGAGATGGAAGGGTTCATAATGTAATATAGTGAAATGCTGTTTGAATGAAGGGTTTATAATGTAATATAATGTAAAGTTGTTTATTATTCTGCGTTCCCTCATAAACTCCTTAAATTGAAGGTTTTTCATTTTTATTGTTTAGGATGGAATGAGATGTAATATGAAACTTTCCTCTTTTACCTCATTCCATTTCATTCCATTATAAAACCGCCTTTCAAACGATGGACTAATATTTCATTCCATTTGGTCGAAGATTTCTGCAAGTGCACATAATCGTTCTAGTATCCACACAGTGAATATTCTAAAGTCGTCTCCCTCAAGGACCAATTCATTTACCACCCAAATTAACTCTAATTAATTGCATGCTATCAACAGAAAGTTCTAAAAAAATTGGAATTGGGTGAACGATAAATTGTAAGTTATAACAAGAAACCAGGAAAAGGATAGATTCGAGGATTTAGAAATAAGGGTAGGGGTTCACCCATTCAAAAGGTTGATTTGCACAATATGCATTTGGTCGAATGTTAGGCTATGAAAACAGTTGCACTACTTTACCCATATCTTTTCTCAAAGCATACAGGAGTATTCAGCTAGAGAAACACCATTTCTTAATGTATGAACTCACTAAACAAATCCATTAAGAATAAGTAACCTCAAACTCTCTTAGCTTAGCTTATCTCTAACTCTAAATCCAAGGTTGTTCATCTTCCTAGAGAATGAATCATATTTCACTCTTCATTATATCCTATGATTCCTAAGATTGCATCTATGGAGATCAAGCATAGAGACAATAATGAAGTTCAAAGAAGATAAACATAACCCAGACATTTTCATTCAACATTCAACTATCCATATCATACAAATCATCCTTCAAACGGGCTACATCCCTCACCCTAAATGAGGTTTAGTTCCTGAACATTGCAACAAAAATCATACACATAAGGATGCTCAACATTTAAGAAAGAGTAGAGAGAGAAAGTAGCAGAAACACAAGAGTTGCAGCTCCCAATCCTTGGGTAAATCCCCAAAATTCCCTATCTCCCTCTTATTTTGTGCCTCCCAGATGTAGTAACCTCGTTTTCAGTGTCCAGCCCCCCTTATTTAGGTCCAAACAGTGAGTATTTATAGTCCTCCCATCCCAAGAAACCTAAATTTTCGAAACAGGGGAAGTGTTAGCCCCCAATGTCCGTTTAACGGACCTTCTCAGGTCTAAGATGATGTTTTGGCAGATGATGTCTGTTAAATGGACATGTGTGTCCGTCCAATGGACCTTCTCGGGTCTAGGGAGTCTTTTTGGCAAGTGATGTCCGTTAAACAGACATGTGTGTCCGTTAAACGGACATGACCCAATTCAGCAATTTCACGCCTTTGACATAATTTCTTCTCGGAGTCTTCTCGGAAGTTGCATAGCTCGGAATTCTCTTTGCAATTGTCCTTGAGTGGCTTTGATTTGGCATCCACAAGGAAAGTTATGCCCTTTTTCCCAAAACCTACCATTTGTACCTATCAAGCAACACAATCGGAATGTGAGAAAATTAATTGCATAAGACTTCAAATTACAACGAAATAAGTCAAATTAAATCCAAATCCTCCCAAATCGTCTACAATGAATTTGACTTATCAAAATTCCCCCACACTTAAGTTATTGCTTGTCCCCAAGCAACAACAGAAAACTCACTATCTAAACCTAAACCGAGTTATTGATTCCACTTTCGTAGGTGTACATTTAGCCTATGCCACAAGCCTTTGAACCACTATGTGTCTATAATGGAGGAGTTATAGTCTCCTGAGGGTTTACTTAAAACGAATGGTGCCCACAAACATTTCTTTTCCATCATTTCACACCTAATCACCACCATAGTTCATTCCAATAAGTCAAATGCATTATAAGTGAGAATTGGACTTGGAAGTAAGATCACATAATACCTCATAATTTTGATCACACTTCAATAACACTGAGATTCCCTAATGCTTCAATAAGTCAAAATCACATGCTAAGAACGAAATCTCTCATGCAATGTTTATGTTCGCACAAAAAGTGTTTAAGGGTTACTCTCAATCATCTTCTCATGCATGTTACTTACCATAGGCTTGCATTTTATCTACTTCTCCACTACTCCCATCTATGGCATGTCCATGAATCAAAAAGGTCTTTAATTCTTAGGTTGTAATGGGGCCATGGGTAAAGTGGGCTATGAACGAAGGGATAGGAATTCAAATATTCAACAATTAGTAAAGCCGAATTCACAATGGTTTATAGAGCTCAATCAACTCTATTGACACAGTTTCCCATTCCTTCACGTTGAAATCTGAATTGTACATGCTTTGCTTATAATAGACTCAATTTCTTTTTCTTTTGATTTTCTGATTTTTGTTTTCAAGTGCTTCTGGACTTGTTATACCCAATTACCCCCACACTTCTTCCTTTGTATCCCTATCAATAGAAATAGTGAATGCACACTCTGATAGCTCTACTAACCATTGAACAAGGGTAAACTTGTTTTTCTTGGCTTAAGGTTCTTTAGAGTAGTAGGTTTACAAAGAACATGGCTCAACTACAATCACTAGGCTCAAGGGGTTCACTAGGGGATTGATATATAGGAAGGGTTAGCTATTTGGCTCAAGCTCATTCCTAATGCCTTTTATCATTTCCAAGACATACCATAGCATGATTATGTAACCTTGAAGAGATGTGATGCAAGTTCTAGAAGTGGGCATGCATGGAAGAGAAAATCATATTACTCGCAAGAAAATCGGATTGAGTGCAATCCTTTAGACTCAAATTAGCTCACTTAGGTATTGTTCTCATTCTACAGCATGATCATTCAATCAATTTAACATTAAATCATCCCATTGTGCCATGATATGCAATCCAAATTAATCATATATGTACCTTTCTCAAAGCTAACCTCATCCATAGTGCAATTGACTCATGGCATGAAAGTATGATGACAATTAGACATAAAAGATGTTAAAATTAGACAACAATTAGAAAATGAAACCCCAAATTTCCCCACACTTAAGTTTCACATTGTCCTCAATGGCATAAAAATGAACAAAGTAAACAATGTATTTAACAAAAAGCAAGGCAAAGGTGAGGGAACTCCCTGAAGAGTGTATTGTCCAAATAGTGGTACCCTGAAAAATGCACAGTGCTCGTCAAAACATAAAACAGATAAGACAAAAGTAAACAAAAGTTAATGGTATCGGACAAAACAAAAGTACGGTCTCAATAAAACGCATAATGTTTGTGATGCAAAAAAAAAACAAAAAGGAATTCCTAAGCCCTAAGCTTCAAGGCTTTAGTGGTGGTGGGTGATGGGCCTCCATGAATGTCCTCAGCATGGCTTCGATTAGCCTCTGTGAAGCTGCGAGCTTGGCCACTTCTGTTTGAATGCCCCGGATGTTTGCTTCCATTCGCCACCAATCGGGGACATCAGCGGAAGGTGGAGGTGCTCTTGATCCTTGTGCGACAAGAGTATCATCGTGGCGCCTTGACCGACGCGGATTGACCCATCCATGAGGGACATTGTCATCAAACTCAAACTCTCGCATTTTATCCGCAGTGATAACATCCCCCTCATAGGTAAGAGCTACCACTTCATCCCGTTTAATGACCCGCAGCTTATGGAACAGTTGACTCAATAGCACCGGGAAGACGAATGCCTTGGTGTCTGCTTTGTGGTGGACCACTTGCCACATGACAGTCATCATTAGTTTAGCTGCAGCGATGCCCTGGAATTGGTCGTCATAGAAGAACATCTTATCCAAGATAAATAAGTCTTCATTTCTAAGAAACCCTAAATCACTAGCCTTAGGCATCACATTATGAGCAAGCACATAAGCAATCAACCTCGGGGCTACATCCAAGTGCTTGCAGTGCACAAACTAGCGTTGACCCGTTGGACGCCAAACCTTGCGAACCCCAAGCCGATCCATAGCGTCCTCCTTGATCCAAGCTTCATCACAAGAGCAGCGGGTCCTCTTATCAAAAGATGGGATATTGCCTCCCATTGGTAGCTCCAGGTGGTTGCAGATCAGCTCCTCAGTAATCACCACCTCTTCTCCATTGACTCGCGAGGTGAGCACTAGTGGTTGTTTACCCATCACCGCACTCAGGTTGGCATAAAATTGCTTGAGTGCCTCGGCATAGTAAGTACCCTTGAGGGTCAACAGCTTGCCCCAATGGAATTTATCCAAATTCGCCTGTACCCGATGCTTCTCATCAATAAGGTCTGCCACTGATACCTCATTGACAAACTTGTTATTTTTCTTCTTATGATACCACGCCTCACATTGCTCATTGATGAATATTGGTGGTTTGGGGATCGGTTCCTCCTGGACCAAAATTTTCCCTCTCACCGACCGAGAGGATCGCCCAACATTCTTCCTCGCAGTTTGCTTAAATCGTGACATGGTCAACTTTCCAACCTCAATTTCAGCAAGCCACACTCAACAAAAGAATTCAGTTCACTACAACCCGCACACTTCAATCTAAACCAATCGTCACTACTACAATTTCCCTTAACACTCTAAAGCTAATCACCCCTAAAATTGACGCACTCTTAATCACCTTCACACTAAATATCACCAACAACAATAATGCAACTTCAATGGCCACTACTCATGCAATTCAACTCATCCATTATCAGGCCCAATTAATATTCACCAGCGCGGCAAGCTTTTGTAATGTCACAATCAAAATGCAAGGCACAAGGAAATTGATAGCCCTAACCTTAACAATACACCTTACCGGATCCAAAGTCGTGCAGCCTGGCTTCAAGAGGATGTTTAGGTGACCCTCCCGGTGTTCTTGTAGTGGAAAGCTTGAAGAGATGCCCTCTTCCACACTTCTCTTGACACCTTCGTCCCTTGCCCACAAGATGGGTAATAGTTCTATAGATGAGGGATGGGGCAAGGAGTGAAAGGGAAAGAGTGTGGAACAAGAAAAATAGGTGGAGGGAGGTGTTATTGTGGTCAAAGATAAGAGAGAAGAGGGAGGGTGCCGGCGCCTATAGAGAGAGATAGGAGAGAGTGAGAGTGCGGGAAAGGAAATAGGGTTTTAAATTAAAATCAACCGATGTCCGTTAAACGGACATGTATGTCCGTTTAATGGACCTTCACGGGTGAAATTAGGTAGCTGGAGGTTCTGTGTCCGTTAAACGGACATGTGTGTCCGTTTAATAGACCTCTATGGGTCAAATTCCATATTGAAGGCCACCAATGTCCGTTAAACGGACATACGTTTTTTTCAAAATTTTTCCCCCTTTTCCTTCACGCCTTCTATCCTTTGTAAGACTGCCCAGGGCTATATGCATCATGTGTAAGTGCAAAGTTTAGTAGAATATCAACATATTATAAACAAGAATTGTCACTTACCTTTTTCCATGCTTAAATTGTGTCTTACCTCTAAGTTTTAAAAGTTCTGACCCCCACTGTACCTTATGCTGCTAGAGGATGTCCCTGGAGTGCCTCGTAAAACTCATCCCTGAACACACATAATGAATTAAGCACAACAAATTTAAGAGATAAGCAAATTAAAAAGTAACACAACAACAAAACAAAAGGAAGTAACAAAAGAGAGATATTGGGTTGCCTCCCAACAAGCGCTAAATTTAATGTCCTTAGCTAGACTCGACCACTTGGTCATTGACCTTGAAATGTGACGGTAGAGATGCATCCCATTGTTTCTCCCTCGAAATAGTGCTTAAGTCTTTGCCCATTGACCACAAAGGGCTCTTGATCATCCCGCCTAATTTCCACTGCTTCATGGGGATATGTCCTTGTTATTATGAACGGCCCCGACCATCTGGATCGTAGTTTTCCCAGAAATAGTTTCAGGTGAGAGTTGAATAGCAACACCTTTTGTCTGGGTTTGAATTCTCTCTACAGGATACGCTTGTCATGGAAAGCTTTGGTTCTTTCCTTGTAAATACGAGCATTCTCGAAAGCATCAGGATGAAATTCATCCAGCTCATTCAGCTCCAGTAACCTTCTTTGCCCTGCTTCCTTGAGATCAAAATTTAGCTTCCGGATTGCCCATAATGCTTTGTGTTCAATTTCAACTGGGAGTTTTATATGCTGTTCTACAAGCCTATAGAGCGTCATAAAGTTTTAATGCCCAATCCTTTCTTGAGGTATTAACCGTCTTTTCTAAAAGTTGCTTGATTTCCCGGTTAGAAACCTCAACTTGCCCGCTAGTTTGAGGGTGGTAGGTGGTTCTAAACCTGAAATGACACCCATACTTTGATAATAGTGATTTAAATTGGTGATTATGAAAGTGCACACCATTATCACTTATTATTACCCTTGGGACACCAAACCGTGAGAATATGTGCTTCTTGATAAATTTAACTATGCTGGCCCTAGTATTGTTTGACAATGCTACAGCTTCCACCCACTTAAATACGTAATCCACAGTCACGAGGATATATTCATTTCCAAATGACATTGGAAGCGGTCCCATAAAATCCAGACCCCACACATCAAAAAGCTCTACCTCTAGAATCTCATATTGAGGGATCTCATGCTTCCTACTGATATTTCCAATCCTCTGGCACTTATCGCACGTTATGATGAAAGTCCTAGCATCCTTGAATAGAGTCGGCAAGTAGAGTCCGGATTGTAAAACCTTTGCTGCTGTTTTGTTGGCCTCGTGATGTCCTCCATACAGGGAGGCATGACAGTGATGTAGAACTGATCGCATTACTTCATCAGGTACACACCTCCTAATTACCCCGTCTGCACATCTTCGAAATAGCAACGAATCTTCCCAAATGTAGTTTCTCACCTCAGCTAAGAATTTCTTTCGACTATGGTATGAATAGTCAGAAGGGACAATGTTGGACACCAGGAAATTGACATAATCCGCAAACCAAGGGATGTTATTCTTTACCGACCACAGATTTTCATCAGGAAAGGTATCGTTGATTGGCTCCTCCACCTGCTTGCCCTCCTGTTCCAGTAGTGAAAAATGGTTGGCCACTAGATTCTCTGATTGCTAGACCCCGTTTCCGAAGCCCAGCTATTCGAACACGAAACCAGAGAACGCTAGCGGCAACAAAAAGGATTGCCTCAACGAAACCTTAACAAATTCAAAAATTTAA
>JAOQMQ010064692.1:0-24878 GCA_027563845.1 Erythroxylum subrotundum | reverse complement strand
ATCACATTATAATTTCTAATTGCATAATAATTATTCCAGGGATTTTATCTTTATGATTAATAATTAAATAATTAAAATGCACAAAGATAAAGAATGCTTTTTATTGAATAAAACAAATTTTATACAATTAAATTACAACCAAAATTGGCTGCAAGGGCATAAACCAACACTTCATTCTTTAAACATACATGGTTTTTAGATTGCAAAATCAAAGAATCCACATATAAAGTGAAACCTTCAAGAATTTCCAAAGAACACAGATTACCATAATAACCCTACAAACAACTTTGAACATAAGAAGAAGTAGGACAGAGGAGAAAACCACACTCATCCTTTGAGATTCCTCAGAAGCTTAGATGGCAAAAGGTTTCAAAGGAGCATCTTGCACCACATTGCACCCTCTGTTTATCGTGCCATCACAAATAATTAACTATAATGCAAATAAACAACTCATACAAGAAAGCTTCGTTCCTTTGAATGTCACTTAACCATATCCAACTATTGATCTATGGAAATCCAAAATGTCAACAGGCTGCATATCCACTTGTGTATCAGAGGAAGCATTTGCAGTTCTATCAAGTAGTTCCAGTAGCTAAACAGTTCTCTGCTTAGTTAACAAGGAAATAAAGCAAACAAAAATTTAGCATCGGCTAATGCATCCTCGTTTGGTAAAGCAAACAAAAATTTAGCTTATGCTGAGCAGAACAACAATCTTTTCCAACAGGTCACAGCCAAATGCCCGACTTCTTAATTATCCGTCAACCATGCGACTATAACTTCTGTATATTCTTCTAAATAATGACAATGAAATCTAACGATCTTGTAATACTCGGAGTCTAGAGAGAAGAGGAGAGATGATGTCTTACCTTCTGGGGCAGGCATGATTTCATCCTCGACTGCCATTTTCTCTTGGTATCTGGTTGTTGAGAAAGTAAAGGTCTTGTACAATTGCAAATGATGGAGAATAAAGACACTGATATCATGAAATAATCAAGAGTAAGTCAATCAGTATCTCTTCAAACACTGATATCATAAAATGAATATATTCTGTTGTACTGTTCTAAAACATTCCCTTCAATCATTAGAACGGAACAAAAAGGAGGGAGAAAGAGGGCGTAAAAGGTTGTCAACTATTATCCCCTCAAAAATTATGCTCTTTGACTTTTTTCTGTCAGACAAATGCAGAGAAAAGTACTGGCAATTATTCCATAAACAAGATAAACCCAGAAAAGAAAAGGAACAAATAACCCAAAAGCATGGTAGTATCGCAGAACATGAAGCTAAGAAGAACCTGGTAATCTGGCAATATCCGAGCAAGTTTGCTTTTTTCTGATCAGAACTTGAACACTCCACTTCTTATTTTAAGGTCAACCTCGTTGCTTTATGTTACAGAGAAGAGCGGAGAGGACGATACGTAATAATAAAAAGACAAGAGATATTTTTTTAAATATTTTAACTAAAGAATAAACTTTGTTAATTTAAAATTTAAAAAAGTTTTCATTTTTTATTAAATAATCATGTACATGTCTTTTATTAAATTTTTTTACCAAAAATTTTAATATTATTACGTGTTAGTTTCATGAAAAATAAGAAAAAAGTGTGTTTATCTTAATAAAATATTTGAAAATTTTAAAATATTAAACTATAAATACTTTTTTTTTGTAAGAAATAGATTAGAAATTAGAAAAAGTCATTCTTAACTTAAATAAAAACAATTTTAAATTTTAGAGTAGCTTAACCTTTTCTTACCCTTGTAAGAGATGGTTTGACCACAAAGGTATGCTTAGGAGATTACAACTCACTTTGTTAACTTGAAAGGATGTCTAACTACAAAGGTATGCTCAAGAGATTACAACTCATTGCAAATCTCTCTTGTCTAGTCTCTCTAATGTTCTCTTTTTTTCCCCCTAATTTCTAACCCTAATCAGAGAAGATGAAGAACCTGATAGGCGGGGACTAGAGTCTTGGGGAAATCACAATTTGAATGAGATTGTATCAATTACTTTTTCCTATCAGAAGAGAAGAAATTAAAAGTAGCAGAGGTTGGCCGGAAGAAGAGGCCCAAATGGAACTCCATCGGTAACAGAGTCTTCAGTCTTCTTCTTCGTTTTCCTATCAGGAAGGAAGAAATTAACATGTTCGACGGCGACAACCCTTAACACGACCGAATTAACTTCGACTCGACTTGAACCGATTCGATTTGACCAACCCAACTTGTTGGCCCAATTTGACAAGATTCAAAACTCACCTAGCCCACTGCTTGAAAAAGGCCCAATCTAATACTTATTGACCATTGGTTCTCTCCAACAAAACACAAATCCAGTGAGATCCAAAATTACTTGACATGGCCCGACCCAATTAGATCCAACCCAACCTGACTTGACCTGATCCATGTAATTTCTTAAAATCGGGTCGGGTCATGATGTAGTAGTCGTGAACTTCTGACAAACGGAGCTTTTTTGAAGCTCTTCAATCTGTGCGATATTTACGATTCCATCGCTGTTGGTGTTCGTCAAAGGCATTGTTCGTCCTGGATTTACCTAATTCAAGTAAAACTCCCTCAATTTTATTCTTCTTTTCAAGTTCCAGAGCATAACTTAGGGTTCATGTAAATACAGACGAACTGTCTCTGCTGAGTGCTCTCGATCTTGTAGTCTTCTCCTCCTACTTACTGTTTATATGTTGCAAATTGATCGTAGATTGTTTTGCGTGTGCTAGGATGAACGCAATTTGAAGCAAATATGATTCTGAATCACCATCTTTTAATTATAAGAAGAATACTTGTGATGGTTGCAGGGATATCATAACAATTCCTAATTATTATGAATGCGCAGTGTGATGAAGCTGGATTAATCCAAATGCACTCTTTCACCTGATAACACTGACCTCCATCACTATCTCCTGACACAAAAACTCAAGACTTACCATGACAGTCATGATCCAAAGCCATCATTTGCATTAAGGAATGAACATAAATGTTATAAGACAGTGTGAGAAGGTATATTACAAAACCTTTTACACTATATATGTATCATTTCTTTTAAGGTTCACGCCTATGAATTAGGATTTAACTTTTTTTTTTTTTTTGAATAAAACTATATATAGTTAAACATGAGTTTTATGTGCGTAGAGCTCAACATGCATTAAGAGGATTTCAAGCTCTGAATAAATTGAGAGGTTCTAAACGAAATGAACCAACCAATACTTTTGGTAGGGGTAACGCCATTACTGTGGAACAAGTACTTAAACGACTCTCTGAAACTAAAAATTCAAGCTTTAAATGAGAGGGAGCATGTGAACGATCATTTGGTAGCTTGATGCCATTATTAGCTGTTTTTAGCTCTGCTACAAATAAACCTAAGACGTCGACTTAAGCCTCTTTCTCTAAAACAGACACGAAAAACAAAGATTAGTTGTAACTATAAAAAGAGGAATAAATTGAAATTAATGATTCTAATACCAAAGTTTCTAAATTGTGTATAAAACTATAATTTCAGTCACATTGCATAGAGTTATCAATGAGCTGGACTAGATTTAGGTAGTATCTAGTTCAAACTGACTCAACCTTTATATGTGATTTGAGTTCAACCTGAAAATGATATCAGTTTTGTTTTTACCTTCAGGTTAATCAGTAGATTTGTACGTAAGATCCAACACTCTATCGCTTGAGCATGTAGGTATGGAACACTAAGTTTAAAGTCATTTTCTATAGAAAGAACTGAACATGAATGTTTTAAGAGGTGTGAGCTTGTGGGTTTGTAATATAAGGTGTATGTCTTATGTGGCAGCAGGTGGAATTGGATTGACAAGCAAAAGAACAAACACAAATTTAGTTACAAGCCATAGTGTTTAAATGGTCAGTAACTAGAAGCAAACACCAAACGTTTCACATAAAAAGAAAGAACACATGCCAAAAACAACTTATTGGCAATTCCTAATCATGTTTAAATACCTCAATTGTGAAATACCTCAGGCATGTTACTCATAAGAACATTTAAAGTACTAATTATCATTTTAATTCTTCATCTCAACAGTCGGCATTAACTCTTAGGTTCTCTTCATTTCTTCTAATCTAAACCTCTTTATAGAGATTAAAGAATCTCTATTTCACCTTCCTCCTGAAATCAAATATTCAATTATTGAAGTATTAAGTTCTAATTGTCAGTGGATAATGCAAAATCTAAAAATGATTGTAATACAAATCTTACCTCGTCAAGCACACATCCAATATGAGCAGTGTAGTAGCATTTCTTGCAATAATAAGCAACATGTTTTGGATTCCTCAAATTTTCACAAGCATGACAGTAATATTCATCTCGTCCTTTTTCTTTAATTGAATCCATTAAAGTAAGGGGATGGACATGGTACACACTCTTAACATTCTTTGGTATGGACATGCACTCAATGTGTAGGTTGACATTAAAATCCAAACAACGATAAAAAGATGCATTGCACGTTTGTTCACAATGTTCGCACCAATATAACTGCTTGTTAACATTTATATCTTCAGCCGCAAAGCAGAAAAGTTTATGCTCGTGACACTTATGTTGAAGACCAGATATTAGGTACTTGACACATTTTATATCAAGCTCAAAACAACATCGTTCACAGGTATAACCAATATCTGAACGAACTTTGCAAGCTTTGCAATTAACTCTTACGTCCATAAAACGTAGGGGATGTTGGATGTGAAAGGGATGTTGAATGTATTCGGGTTTGAGTTCGTTAAAGCAGGATTCATGAAGAAAGAAATCACATGCATAACAAAACTAAGTTGGACCTGAAATTAGCAACCGACATGCTAAGCAATCAACCCCAAGTTTCTCAGGAATAAAGGCAAATCGAAGTTTATGTTTGTGGGAGAAATGTGAAAATCTAACTTCACTCCCATTATCATTCAACTTTCGGTAATGGTTGCCAGTGGAAGGGATTCCTTGGGCACATATCCTGTCGAGAGAAAAACTACATTCTTCACAGCGGTAACATATGTCACTTTCATGGTAGACTTGACATCCATCACATATAAATGTTTTGAGAAACTCTCCTCCTTGGATAGAAAGAGGGTGTTCACAAATTTAATATTTTTAAAATATTAAACACTTTTAAATATGTTATCTTTTAATTATAATTGTGTTCATAGTAATTATTTCCGAGCGAGATTGCAAAGACTCTCTTTATTATTATTTAGTTCATATCAACCTTTGTTCTCAACTTTCAATCGTCATATTCACTCAAATTATGTAGTATGAGTTTGTAAGGAATAAATCAGATATGTAAAAAACAAGTTTCAAATTTGATTTTGTGATCGACTTCTAATAATTCTCTTCTGCAGGTTTATTCAACAAACTTGATCCCTAGACTTTGAAGGAAACTAAATCTAAATTATCTATGATTCTCTATCGAAATGTCAAAGAAGTATCGTAATAAAATCAATCCCGACTATCGTGACTCGTTAAATTAACTAAAACCCATTAAGATTTTTATTTAGTTGGTAATTCCTCTCACAGAATTTTGCCTATGTCTAGGTCTAAACTTACAAGTTCTTAATTTTGGTTTTCCACTACCGATTTTCACCTTTCGATTCTTCAACCGATAATTTCGACACAAATTATATGAGGCCTAGCACATAACAAGCATAATAATACTCAAAACAAGAATCAATAGCCACCAATCAATTTTATTAAATAAAATTCATAATCAAATCATGTAAAAACTCGAAAACTACATCCCATCTTTGAAACCTAATAAGAAATCTACTCACTCTTGTCCATGTTCAACAAAATAAATATCAAATCAATGATAATAGACATTAGAGGAGTAAGGAACGAAGAATAGGAAAGTCGTGTGTCCAAGTCTTGTCTGTGTGCGTGAGGTAGTCCTTCGTTGGTGAGGTTCCAAAGTCATGTGCGTCAAAATCCTAGAGTCCGTCTGCCTTTTGTGCGTCAAAGTCTTGGAGTGCAGCGTGTGTTGTGCGTCAAGCCTTAGTAGCTGCGTCCTTGTCCAGCGTCACCGTACTATCTCTGTTGCCGCCTGCGTCTAGTCTCCCCCACTATTGAAAACGTTTTTTTTCCCATTTGCCGATACTCCAAATTCCTCTCTAATTAAAACCCTCTGTTGCCGCGTCTCCCCACTCTTCGTCTCGTCCTTCTGCATGAGATAGATCTTGCCAATTAAAGACCTAAACGTTAAAACGTCTTCTGTCCTCCTCTCCACTGCTGTTTTGTCTTTTGTTATGTGCTGCCGTTTTGTCTCTTGTTTTTAATCCACCTGCACCATGCGTTTTCTCCGTATTTACTTCCACCTTTAATTTCACGTTAGGACATGCAAAATTATTCAATTTCCATGGACGTGTTGTGAGCAAATTTTGGGGTCTAATTTAAGGCCAAACTCATACTTTCTATGAAGAAACAAGAAAAATAAAATAAATAACTAACTCAATGAAAATAAATAAATTAACCTAAAAATGATACTAAAATGAATAAATAAATATGCAAAATGAATGTAAATATGACCTAAATACCTATATGAATTGGACTAAACAACGAAGCTGGTGGTATTTTGGCTAAACCTTGCATTAGTCCCATTGATACTTCTCAGAAGTTGGGAGCGGCTGTTGGAGGCATTTATTTCAGATGTTGAGAGATATAAACGTTTGGTTGGGAAGTTAAACAACTTAACCAATACAAGACTCGACATAGCTTTTGTTGTCTCCTAGAGTTCCTCATTTCAAAGTTGTGGTGCATCTATTGAGATATATCAACAGTAGTTTGGATGTTGGGATTTTTATTAATAACGTTTCTGATTTTACTCTTACTGCTTATTCCGATTCTGACTAGGGTTCTTGTATTGATTTCAGAAGATCAGTTACTGGTTATTTGGTGTTTTTAGGTGGATGTTTGGTTTCTTGGAAATCAAAGAGCAATCAATTGTTTCTCTCTCTTCAGTGAAGCTGAATATAGAGCTTTGAGCAAGACTGCTACAGAATTAGTATGGTTGAGTCGATTAATTCAAGAATTTTTTGTTTCAATTACTTTTCTCATCATTCTTTATACAGATTGTAAATCAGCTCTTCAATTAGCCAAAAATCTGGTACATCATGAAAAAACAAAACATGTTGATCTTGATTGTCATTTCATTCGCGAAAAGATCACTGAAGGATTGATTCATTTGGTTCATGTTTCTTCCGGTCATCAGCTTGCTGATATTCTGATTAAAGGGGTGACTAGACCTTTGCATTACAGTGTTCTTCACAAGTTGGGGGCTTCAGATTCTCCACCCTCCAACTTGAGGGGGGGTGTTACTGCCTCTATTTTTCAGCTATCAGAAGTTCCAGTCACGTGCTGCATATGAGGGGTTACTTAATTAGTTAAAATTACGTTTTTGTACATATAGATTATCGTTTGCTTATTTTTTTGTCTTTTAGCTTGTATGTAAACACGTGGTGCACATTTTTATGGGTAAGAAGAAGCATTCTGCCCCTTACATCTCTCGATTCTTCTTTCAATATTCTCTGGATTCTTCTACTTTCAATATACTACACTCCTCATATTGGATGTGTGCTTGATGAGGTAAGATTTGGGTTCAATCATGTTTGATACATCTAAAATATACTCATAATTTTGCATGAACTAGTAATATTTTGTCAAGATTTTTATTCAATGAACTATCTAAGCTTTCACCACTAATAGTTAGATGAAAATTGGTTCTTGAATTATACTTATAGTTAACGTGTCTTGAAGTTTTTGATTTTGCATTATCTATTAGAACTTATGCTTTACAATTAAACATTCGATTTCAGGAGGACGGTGAATTAGATATATAATAGTTTTTATATAATAGTTTTTCTAAAGACTGTATCGCAAACAGTTTGATAATTTGGTATATATATTGTCTCTTAGGGAAGGTCCAAATCATTAAAGGAAGCGTCTTCTTTCTGAACTAAATGGTTGATACTTTATATATATAGCATCAGACAAAAACATAGTTTGACATTATATATTGTTTTCTAAGCAAATATGTGTAAAATAAATCAGAGCATCAACATCCTATTTGCAAATTGGTGTAAAAAAGTCTCTTATAGAGACACTGCTAATGGCAAGATTCAAAGATCAACTAGAGATGATGCGAATAAGTATCATGAACTAGTATCAGAATAAGTATGGATTTTTCCTGTTAAAGCTTTGTATATCTCTATTTTATCGCAAAAATATAACAAATTTAAGGCCTCAATAGTTGAGTTATTGCATGAACCACACCCTAGGCTCGCACTTTCGGTTCAGGTGGGTTCTATAAAATGATATCGTATAATTAAGGGCAAAAGTAAAGTTGAAACTACGTGATTGGAACAGAACAGTTGCATTATTGAAGACCGGCCCACATAACATCACAAAAGTCAGTCAGCATCATAATTAAAGATAAAGATAGAAACCAAACTCTACAAAACGCCATTACTGTGGGACAAGTTCGTAAACGACCCTCCGAAACCAATATTGCTGAATGTGTTCTTTTATGTCTAATTCCATGTAACGTTTGGTGGTTGCTTCTCGTTACTGTATAACTGACTTTGTATTTGTTCTTATATACGCTTGTCAGTCCAATTCTACCTGCCACTTGGAAAAGATACTCTATTTGTTTCTTTTTCTGTGTTTAAGTTGCCTTTGCGATAATTCATTCACGGACTCATCGAGCTTCGAGCCATCCGTAGAGACTAGTCATGTCAGTCATAAGTATTACCGTAAAGAATGCCTTAAATTATATTTTATTGAATGTGACCTTATCTTTTAATTCCAAACTTATTCTATTTTATTGAATCAGAGTTTGCTTTGAAAGAGATAACTTCCCCCCTTGTAAACCCTTCACTTTCTTCCCCCTTCTCATTAATCACAACCAGTTTGAATTGCTGATAATGGAGATTCAATTTCAGCATCATCACGTCTTAACCTTTTGTGATCAAAACAAGGAGAATTTCTCCCATATTTTGCTCAATATTGAGAGAAATAGAAGAAAGGTAGATGGTGACTTAGAAGTTGCAGAGTTAGATGATGAAGAATGTGCAGAGTTAGATGAAGAAGAACGTGCAGACTTAGATAAAGAAGAAGAACATGCAGAGTTTGATGATGAAGAAGAACATGCAGAATTTGATGATGAAGAAGACTATGCAGAGTTTGATGATGAAGAACACTATCCAGTCTATCCTTTCTACTGTGTCTGCTCTAAAATCGTGGATGATGGTCCTGCATATTTCTGTGAAATTTGTGGTCATATCTGGGTTCACAAATTCTGTGCTTCTTTACCCCGTGAGATACGAGCTCATCCCCTACACTTGCAACAGGATCATTCTCTAACCCTTCAAACTACAGAAGACTTGCTTTTTGACTTAGAGGAATATATTTGTGAAGGTTGTAGGGATATCATAAGAATTTCTAACTATTATGAATGCTCAGAGTGCGGGTTGAAGCTGGATTTAAAATGTGCTCTTCAACCAGATAACGCTGACCTCCAACAAATCACAGCCTCACTTTCTCCAGATATAGAAACTCAGATTTCCCATGACAGGCATCCTCATACGCTCTTCCTTGTCAATTCCAGATCCATAACGAAATCGACTTCGTCTTCTTGTATTTGCAGCCTATGTGAAAGGGAAATAGCCGATCTAACGTATTGTTGTTTTTACTGTAATTTCTACCTTGATAAGAGATGCATAGAGATTACCCAACAAGAATGTGAAGTACAACACCCTTATCACTCGCACCACTCAATTTCTATTGAATATGGTTGTGAGAAGTTCATCTGTGATCAGTGCACGAATTTGTGCAGTGGCTTTTTTATGGCAATTTGTAAAGAATGTGGCTTCAAAATTGATTTCAAATGTGCTTTTATCAAAGACATCACGATTCAAAGATCAATTGGAGATGAGGTAACGACCCAAATTAGGTATTTTAACCATGATCTACACCTGTTAAGTTTCTTCAATTATACTAGTCACATTGATCAAAAGTGTGAAGGATGCAGATTGCCACTTTCAAGCCCAAGTTATGGTTGCCTTGAATGTTCAGTGTATTTACATAAATCTTGTGTCGAACTGCTGCGAATAATACAACACCCATGTCACCCTTTTCACAATCTTCACCTCCAAGCTTCAGCTAAAGGACAATGTAGAGCTTGTCAGAGATCTATAGATGGGTTGAGTTACCAATGTTATTTGTGCAGTTCCTTTTTCCTGGATACTCAATGTGCCATTAATAATTTGGGGGTAATATCTGCACTCAAGAATAAAGAGTACCACCAACATGACCTCTATTACTTTGTGACTCCATCTCGGTTATATGATTTAAAATTTCAATGCGACATTTGTAGTAAGAATTGCAAAGAATCATTCTACATTTGTTTGGAATGCAAACACCGACCATATTTTCATATGGAATGCATTGGAATTCCAAAAGAAGTGAAGCATGATTCTCACTTGCATCCTCTAACTCTCATGGATCCATTAACAGAGGATGAAATTGACAAATCTAAAGATCAGTATTATTGTTATACTTGTGAGGAAAAGAGGAATCCAAGATATCATGCTTATTCATGTCAACAATGTGCTAAGACCGGTCATATTTTCACAGCTCACATTGAATGTGTATTATCAACCGAGGTAAACTTAACTTCTTCATTTTTTCTATTTTTTTAAGATCCTTGTCTTACTCAACTATTTCATCTTCTTTTTTGCTTGATGTAGTTAAACGAAATTGAGCATAACCACATGATAAAGGAAGATGACGAAGAAGATAGCCATGGAAAGTACCCTGACTTGTGTAAGCTTTCAATTAGTCCACGGTGTATGAAGCAACTCCTGGTAAGTGTCTATAAACTGCTACCATACTTTAATATGGCATGATAGACACAAAAACTTACCACTCATTTATATGACAAATTGAATAAAGAAAAAATGTAAATTCAATGTAAATACGGAATATTAAACTACAACTTCATTCATATTCTTTGTATTTTCACAAATCAAATCTTTTTTATATTATTGTCATTTAGTATTAAAGTATGTTTTAAAATAATTTTCTAGAATATCGATTTTTATTAAAGTGATGTAATTAATTTAAAAGATACAAGTTCTGATACTTTATGAATTATTAAATTATAGTATAAAATAAATATATTAATTACAACGCATGGATTTATAATATTATAGATTATCAATTAAAATAAAAATGCCATATATAACTAAATAATATCATATACAAGAACTCTTTTGATAAAATTCAAAAGATAGAAAATATGTTAAAAAAGACTAATATTAATTATAAAAATATTTATTATAATTAACTTGAACTTATGTTTTTCTTTTTTCCCCTTCTTTTATGCAGATTAAAGATAAACTTAACGATCATGTTTTGAACTATTTTGAAGATATACTTGACTTCTCATGCTATCTATGCAAGGAGTTAGTACAGAGGCCATGCTATGAGTGCTCATTTTGTCAAATTCATTTGCATAAAGAGTGTGCAAAATTGCCTTCCAAAATAAAACACAATCTTCATAAGCACCCTCTTTCTATCACCGGAGGAGAGTTTCTCAAAACATATATATGTGATGGATGTCATGTCTACTATGAAAATGACGTGTGTTACTATTGTGAAGAATGTAGTTATTTCCTTGACAAGATGTGTGCTCAAACGATCCATTCCATTGGCAACCATTACCCAAAGTTGAATGATAATGGGAGTAAAGACGGATTTTCACATTTCTCCCACAAACATAAACTTAGATTTGCCTTTATTCCTGATAAACTCGAGGTTAATTGCTCAGCATGTCAGTTTCTAATTTTAGGTCCAACTTATTGCTGTTATGCATGTTATTTCTTTCTTCATGAATCCTGCTTTAAAGAACTCAAACCCTCGTACATTCAGCATCCCTTTCACATCCAACATCCCCTGTATTTTAAAGTCACAGGAGTTATTTGCAAAGCTTGCACAAATTATTCAGAGATTGGTTATGAGTGTGCAGAAGATTATTTTGGACTTGATATAAAATGTGTTAAGTACCTAACATCTGGTCTTCAACATAAGTGTCACGAGCACAAACTTTTCTGCTTTGTGGCTGAAGATATAAATGATATAAAGGAAAGGTTTAGATGCAAAATGTGTGAAAAAGATTGCAATGCATCCTTTTACCGATGTTTGGAGTGTGATCTTAACCTACACATTGAGTGTATTCCAATACCAAAGAATGTTAAGAGTGTATGTCACGTCCATCCCCTTACTTTAATGGATTCGATTATTGAAGAAGGACAAGATGAATATTACTGTCATGCTTGTGAGAATTTGAGGAATCCAAAACATGCTGCTTATTATTGCAAGAAATGCTACTTCACTGCTCACATTGGATGTGTGCTTGATGAGGTAAGATTTGTATTACAATCATGTTTAGATTTTGCATTATCTATTGACCATTAGAACTTATACTTCAACAATTGAATATTTGATTTCAGGAGGATGGTGAAATAGAGATTCTTTAATCTCTAAAAAGAGGTTTAGATTAGAAGAAATGAAGAGAACCTGAGAGTTAATACCGACTATTGGGACGAAGAATTAAAATGATAATTAGTGCTTGAAATGTTCTTATAATTAGCTCGTCTTACGTTTTTCACAATTATATTGAAGCTATGTTCCCACTGTTTCTAAGTCATGGTACTGATATCTGTCGACATAAATTATGCTTTGCCGACGAGATGGGTCACTCATTTTCCTCCACTTGTTAAAGATTTTCTGATAATGGTTTGGTAATGTTAACTGCCAAGAATCATGGGTTTATCTTTTATTGTCCAAAGAAAAGAAAATAGTCGACTAATAATATCGAAATCGGATGAAGATTGACCCACCCATGTTATCAAGTATTGCGTCGATTTTGGTTTTACGTGTTCTAAGGATAACGATTTGCATTTTCAGAAAAGGGAGAACAATAATACCCACATAAATATTTTCTTAACAAATTTAAATGCGCATACAATATATCATAAATACATAAGTAAAATTGATATTATTTTATAAATAAAAAGAAATTAATTTCCGGTGGCATATAAATTATAAAGTATAGGTTTGGGGGAGTGGCTCTCAAGTGAGAGATGTGTTTGGTTTTCATAGGAAAGGCTAAAAACAGTAATGATAAAGAGCTGAGGGATGGGACCTACCGACCAGAAAGACAGTTAAAGGTTGTTGAAGTTATCCAAATCACAATATTATATCAAGAAAGAAAACGAATAATATCGTTGACTCGTGCAGTCTCATTGCGGTAATCTTAAGGGGAGGAGAACCTGCATCCTGTAATAAGAGAATTCTCTGGCACCTAAAAAACTATAAGAGAGAACTTAGGGAGAGAAACACCGTGGGGCGAGAAAAGTTGACGGCAATCTTCTTGCATTTTTCTGCTACTTGTAGCGACTGCGGTCTCCCTGGGCGGAGTGTTTCCCCGCATTATGGCTTCCCTCAACAACGAGGGTCATCTCGCAAAAAAGAGTCGGACTCGCAAAAGGGGGGAGGACCATCCTCAGCCAAAGCCGACGTATAGTGCGGCAGTTACCGATGGTGTAGCAGTCGCCCCAGAGGCGGCAACCAGCAACTGGCCGAAGGACGACCCTGTCGTGGTCGAGGACGACAATATCATCTCCAGTGCCGGCGAGCACGGGGGTAGCCTTACTCTTTCCTCCCAACTGAAACTAAAGCTGGATCAACAGTGGGAGAGGACAGTGGTGCTGAAACTGTTGGGCCGTCAGGTGAGTTTCACCGTGTTAAAGGCCCACCTGAGAGGGTTATGTTAGCCGCGAGGTCCGATTAAAATCGTGGATTTGGATCGGTATTTTTTCCTAGTTAAGTTTCGGGTGGAGGAGGATTTTCTGAAGGTTCTTACAGCTGACCCGTGGACGTTATTCGGCCAGGTTCTCAACGTCCAACGATGATCCCCCGACTTCCGACCAGAGCAAGTCTCCATCACGCGTGCAGTGGTCTGGATCTGCATTCCCAACCTGCCGATAGCTTGTTACCACCCGAAGATTCTCACAGAGCTGGGCAACTTGGTTGGAACTACTGTGAAGATCGACGACGCCTCCTTGACTGCGCAGCGGGAATGGTTCGCGCGGCTTGCGGTGGAGCTTGATATCAGCGTCCTGCTGCCTTCATGTGTTGAACTCGATGGCGAAGCTCTGTTAGTCACGTATGAGGGGTTACCGCCAGTGTGTTATATGTGCGGAATGGTTGGGCATACTCCCAGTGCTTGCTCCCGTAAGCCACCCGAATCTCGCGTGGAGCCGTCCCAACAGCATTCGGCAGACGAGGCCGAGTAGGCTTCTCGGTAGCTAAGGGTGCAGGAGGAGCGCCTTTATGCGGAACCGACCGGCAAAGGGTAAGGGCTATGGACCAACATGCAACGCCGGCGCCAATGGTCGACTCCGATGGGACAAGTGCAGGTGAACGTTAGTCGGTCCAGTGGGGAGACGGGAGGCTCGAGGTTTGTAGTGTTGAATAACCAGTCCACTGTAGAAGAAATGATCTTTAGTTCCCCAGCAACTAAAAGTAACGGGTCTTTGGCTGGGGTTGGACAGAGGCTCCAACTAACCAGTCTCGTAGGAATCGGATCTGCTCAGACTTTGGCGGGCCCGTTGTAGACTACTGGGAAATCACGTAAGGCCAAGGTCGGCGCTAAGGGTAAGGCGGTGGACCGGTCCCGCTGGTTCCAGAAGACAGGGGCCAGGTGAGCGGGAGTCCGGCCCAGGCCCTGGGCCCGCTTCAGTCCTTACAATTAACACCTATGGCAGCGGCTCGCAATCTGGCGGTTGAGATTCTGACTCACTCTGAAATAATTTGTGACAACCGACTTCTTGCGGACCTGGGGCTGGACTCGAACGGACGACCCCAGCACATGGAGGGGGTCGAGGCGCCAGGGCCACCGGAAGGCGGGTCGGAGGTTCCACACACCAACCATCCAGATGTAGCTATGGGTTCGTCGGACCCTTCAGATGTTCCAATGGACTCGACCGGGGCCAACGGCTCCCTGGTCCTGAGCCCCGTGGAGGTAGAGATTCTCGGGTCTCTGGTCGCGGAGCCATGGGCGGAAGGCGTCGGGAGTAGTACGGCTGTGTCGGTGTAGCTTTCCACTCCTTTTATCCTTATGTCTATTTTGTTTTGGAATTGTCAAGGGGCAGGAGGGTCGGCGTTCTAGACCCTTTTGCGTACTTACATTCAGAATTACAATCCCGGCATTTTGGCTCTTATCAAATCTAGAATTAGTGGGGGTTGGGCCCAAACCATCATCCTTTCCTTAGAGTTTGATTTCTCTTTTAAAGTTGAAGCCGAAGGGTTCTCGGGAGGTATTTGGCTCCTTTAGAAGGCGGCCTTTGACATCTCGATTGTCATAGCCCATCGACAGCTCCTTCACACTTTGGTCAGGTATGGCGACCAGACTTTTGACTTGACCGTGGTCTACGCCAGTCTGCACAGGCCTTCGCAAGCCCTGCTCTGGCCGGTGTTGTCTTAGATCGGCGAGTCCACTACTCGGCCTTGGGCTGTGGGAGGTGATTTCAATACGAAACTAGCTTTTTCAGATAAAAGAGGGGGCTACTTCGTCCCGCATAGTGAGCCACTGTTTTACGGACTGGTGCATCGGTATGGGCTTCATGACTTGGGGTTCATCGGGTCGAGGTTTACCTGGCGTCGAGGCGTGGTCCAAGCTCGGTTAGATAGGGTGTTTGGTTCGTCGGCTTGGTTACACAACTTCCCTCACACCGAGAATCACCACCTCCCCATCCTCGGGTCCGATCACCGGTCTCTACTTATCCATTTTTTCCAGTCCCAGCAGTGGGTGTTTGGGACCCCGCCTTTTCGGTTCCAAAATGACTGGCTCACTCACGCCGAGTTTCCTGACCTAGTTGCCCAGCACTGGACCCCTGTGGAGGGAGCTATGAGTAGTCACTTAGCCCAGTTCGCTAATCAGCTTTCGGCCTGAAATAAACGCAGCTTCGGTAATATCTTCTTTCGGAAAAGAGGCTTCTTGCTCTCCTGCAAGGGATACAGAGGGCATTGACAGTGGATCCTCAGGATTCACCGTTAGCGTTGGAGGACCAGCTGAGCAGCGAGTTACTGCAAGTCCAGTGTGAGGAGGAGCTTTATTGGCACCAGTGCGCCCGGTGCGAGTGGATTTCTAAAGGTGATCGGAATACTAAGTACTACCATATTGTTACCATGACTAAGCGTCAGAAACTTCGAGTGGTTCGGCTTACGGACCCCTTAGGGCAACTTGTTACTGATCCAGATCAGCTTCACATTCTAGTTAAGCATTACTTTGTCCAGCTCTATAGCTAGGATGCGGAGCCTCCCCATCGGTTCCCCATCACAGGTGCCTTCTCGTCCTTTACCGGGGAGCAGCTTCAGGAGCTTTCCCTCCCTGTCCGGGAGGAGAAGATCCGGCGTGCGGTTTTTGCCATGAATCCTACCAAAGCCCCGGGCACGGATGGGTATAATGCAGTCTTCTTCCAATCCCAATGGGGCACAGTTGGGCCCTAGGTTGTGTCTTTTATCCAGGTTGTTTTTCGTATGGAGCGGTGGGACCATGACTTAAACCGGACCCTAGTGGTCCACATCCCTAAGATTCCCTCCCCTCTTCAGATCTCGCAGGTCCGGCCGATTAGCCTTTGTAAAGTCCTTTACAAGGTTATCTCTAAAGTTCTGGTGCATCGGTTGCAAGCGCATATGGACCACTTAACGTCGGCGACCTAATGTAGCTTCATACCAGGTCGGCATATCACAGATAACATTATCATTGCGCAGGAGGTTATCCACTCTATGCGGAAGAAGAAAGGTAGAACTGGCTATCTGGCTTTAAAGGTGGACCTGGAGAAAGTCTATGACCGGCTTAACTAGCAATTCCTTCAAGACACCCTGGTTGAGATTGGACTCCCTGAGAATGTTATCTGGGTTATTATGCAGTGTGTCACGACTACTTCCTTGCAAGTTACTTGGCAAGGTACAATCTCAGATTCTTTTCGGCCTTCGCGGGGTCTCTGCCAGGGAGATCCCCTCTCTCCTTACCTTTTCGTCCTCTGCTTGGAGCGACTTAGGCACCTCATAACCCACGAGGTGGCTAGTGGAGAGTGGAAGCCTATCACTCTGAGCCGCCGGGGTCCCCCAATTTCCCACCTGTTCTTTGCTGATGACCTCGTGTTGTTTGCTGTAGCGGACGCAACATAGTCCCGGGTCATTGTGCGGACACTGGAGTCCTTCTGTCGGGCTTCCGGGCAACAGGTTAGTCACGCTAAGAATCGTATCTTTTTCTCTAAGAATGTTCCCTGGGCGATTGCGCGACGCCTTAGCCAGAACCTCCAGGTGACCCGTACGCACAACCTGGGTCGGTACTTAGGGGTTCTGCTGATCCACGAACGGACGAATCGGCACATGTATCAACATGTGTTGGATAAGGCTCAGCAGCGGCTAGCCGGTTGGCGTACTCAAATGCTGTCTCTTGCGGGACGGGTTACCTTAACCCAAGCTGTCATTTCGTCCTTACCTGTTTTCACGATGTAGACGGTTCGCCTCCCTCAGCAGCTGTGCGACGATCTCAAAAAAATTATGCGAGATTTCATATGGGGGTCCTCCAGTGCCGGTCGCAAAATTCATATCATGAATTGGGACTCTGTATGTCAACCTAAACATGCAGGGGGCTTGAGTCTTCAACGTCTTCGTTCTACCAACGACGCGTTACTGGCTAAACTGGGTTAGGCCCTAATCACGAAACCTAAAGCTTTTTGGGTCCAGACTCCCCTCTTCCCACTACGCTAGCCCGGACTAGGGCTTCGGTGATCTGGAAAGGGATCTCAGTGCTTGGCCGGTGGTGCGACAAGAGTTCAGATGGGAACTGGGTGATGGGCGCCGCATCTTATTTTGGTTGGACCCTTGGTTGGATGACTAGGGACCTCTTATTCTTGCCGCCACCTCGCCGGTTCCAGATAGTCTTCGTTTTGCCACCGTCGCGTCACTTACGGACGACCAGGGGCACTGGCGTTGGCAAGACTTTCAACAGTTTCTTCCGTCTGCTGTCTGTTTCAAGCTTGCCCACTACTGCATTAGCGAGGACAACCTCGGGGAAGACAGGGTGGTTTGGGCTGCTTCCCACAATGACAAGTTCACGGTTGCGTCTGCTCATGATTTGATTGAAGGGAGCTCCTGGGGCTCCCCTCACAAACTCTGGGAGCTAATTTGGAAATGGCCTGGCCCCCAACGGATTCGATCGTTCCTCTGGTTAGCTGCTAAGTGCAAACTCCTGACGAACCAGCAGCGCGTGGCGTGATATATAGCCACCGACGGTAGCTGTCCTACTTGTGGACAGGCATAGACTACTGTCCATGTGCTTAGGGACTGTCCGAGAGTGGTTGCCTTTTGGCGCCAGTTCCCTAAGGCAGGGCTAGGCAAGCTCTTTTTCCAGCAGGACGAGACGACGTGGCTTCAGACTAACCTCACTAAGCACACTCGGGTGCATCAGGACGTGTGGGCCATCATCTTTGGTGTCGCTTGCTGGTTCCTTTGGAAGTGGCGGAACAGTAGCCTGTTTGAGCCTGGGTTTGATTGGTTGGACTATGGTTCCCGGCTGATCCTCGACTATGTCGAGTGGATCGCCAGAGCTCGTGCACTAGAATCCTGTGTGTTTCCAGCCCAAGGCATCCCCCTGGGTACCCTTGTGGGCTGGATTAAACCCTCGGAGGGATGGGTGAAGATAAATTCGGACGGAGCTGTTCCTGTTGGATCTTGAATTTTCTAAATTGCTTAAATAGTTATTTATGTTTATCTGTTGGTTTAATTTTTTTTTAGAATTGGGTCCTTAATTAGAATTTGAGGGAAGGATTACGAAATTAAATTTGAATGAAAGATTAGGAATTGAAATTGGAATAAAGGGTAGGGACTTAGTTAGAATTAATGTAGCTTAAGTGGTTTGGAGAGTGTAGAGCCATATAAGACAAAAATAAGGTCAAAAGGGGAAAGGCCATGTAAGTGAGGGGTAATTTTGGAAGAAAAGGAGTAATAAGAGGGCAAAAATTAGAAGAAGAAGAGGATTGGTCGTGAGCAGCAAAAAGGGAGAAGAAGAAAACGTGAAAGAGAGAAGGAAGGAGAGAAGAAAATCGAAAAAGCTAGGGCAAAGGAGGAAAATTCGTGGAAAAGAAGAAGAAATCAAGGTTTTCAAGGTAAGTTCTTCATCTTCTTCATGCTTTAGTTAAGAAATGGGTTGTGGTTTTGTGATGGAGAAATTCTAGAGAGAGAAAGGGGTTTGTGTTGGGAATGGTTGGAGCAAGAAGAAGATGGTGAAATCCATAGGGTTTTCGGGTTTCTAAGCTAGGTTTGGAGTTTTCTAACCTACATGAACCATGGATAGGTTAGATTGGAGCTTAATTAGAGTTTATGGCATTTTGTGGTAATTAGGGAAATTTAGGGGAAATTTCCAATTGAATTGAAATTGATGAGAAATGTTGGTTGTGTTAGGAAATCAAGAGCCTATCCAAGAGCAAGAGGAAGGGGGCCATTGAATTTGGATTTTCCAAAAGTACAAGGTGGGTAATTTATTTATAGTTGTTGTGTAATATGAGCAAAATGCATTGTGTGTGGACTATGTGTTAAATGGCTTGTTTGAATTGCTATGATGTGGAAATTGCATTATGTTGTGTTCATGTCATGTTATGCATTGACAAATGTATGACATTTTGATATAATTGGGTTGACTATGATCATGCTATGCCATTGATTTTGTCATGGAATTTTATATAAAGAAAAGTATGAGAATGTGAATGATTGAATTGAATTATGAGATTTCATTGTGTTTGGGCGAGAGAGGAACCGTTTCGTAGTCACGTGCACGTTGAAATAATGCCTTCTCCCGGCTATCTGCTTATGGCCCACGAGATCCAAAAATGGACTCATTTCGTTCACAGTACAAACTTCGGTTTCGTCGTTTTATTCACAGAACCCTCCAGCCATTTGATTATGCATTTGCATTATGGTGTGTTAAACTATGCTTTGAATTAAATTACATCCAATATGTGATGATGTTATGAATTATGAAATGTGTATTGAATTCTAAATGTTGAATTTTCATTGTGATGTGAATGGTTATGTATATATATATATATATAGCTGTTTGTGTGGCTCAACGCCAATGGCTATAAATATTTTAGCCACTGAGCTGTGAAACTCAACCCATTTTTCCCACTCCTCAGGTGCAGATCAAGAAGATCGGTAAATCCTTGCAAGGCATTTGGACCAATTACGAGAGAGTTAGCTTTTGTATTAAGTTAGTAGTTAGACTTTTGGATAGCTTTAGTAGCATATTGAACATTGATCATCCATTGTATTTTTGTAACTTGTGTTGAGACTTTGATGAAATGTCAATATGTAATTAAAGCTATGTATGAAAGCTTTGTATGAACTTCATTTTGATTTGGAAATGAAACGAGAACTTGAAAAGTTCCCTTTTGTATGATCATGTGATTCTTAAAGTTTGATTATGTTGGATGTGCATAATTTTAATTGTTGTGATTGTCAATTGTTGCATGTGTTAGAATAGCATGTTGGAGTTGGGAAGCTTGTGTGTGATGAATTTGGATATTGAAGTTCAGAGTTATGAGCATTACAAGTGATGATGTTGTATGGGAAGTATGAACTTGAGGGCTTTGGTGAATGTTGAGAATTTTTGTGTTTTATGAGTTAATTGAGTTGAGGTTTGGGAGTTTGATGCATTTAAATTGGTATTTGAATGGTTATGAAGTTGTTTTACACTTGAAGGGTTGATTTTTGGGAGATTATGAGCATATATGGTGTTAGGATGGATGTTAGAAGCCTTGGAGAGGCTTTTAAAGAAGGTTTGAGACCCTTTGCTCAGTGTACGTCCGTTAAACGGACATGGATGTCTATTTAACGGACCTTCTTGGGTGAATTTGGACCCCTTGCCCAGTGTATGTCCGTTAAACGAACACGAACATGAATGTTCGTTTAACGGACCTTCTCGGGTGAAATGGGGTGTTTGGCCATTCATGTCCGTTTAACGGACATTCTCGGGTCAGCTACAGTAAATCACGATTTTAACTATTTTAGAGGCCAAAACTCGCTTTGGGGTCTTCATGAAATTTGTAGATCTCGATGTCCTCTTTCCAATGGTTTAAACACAAAAGAAATCCAACATTTGTAGAAAAAGTTATGGCATTCGCGCTAAGATATGTACAAGTGGGATAAGTACATAAGCCTATTGGATTCTTTTGATCATAATTCCTTCGTCCGACTTCCAAATTGAGTGATTCTTGAAGCGTTGGATTTCTAACATGTTTTGCTACCTCTCCACAAAAATTGGTAGCTTTTGGTTTTGAATTCTAAAGGATTGATTCAAAGCAAGTAAGGGTTCGTTGAGATAACCCTATAAGGACACCCGCTTACGCTTTTGGCTTCGGTTTGGATCGTTGGGTTCCGGGAACGAGGTTCAACTCCTTGGATTGGGTTTCGGGAACGGGGCCCAACAGTTTCGTATGGATCTCATAAGAGCTACACTGGGGGGTTAATTTGGGATTGTCATGGGACCTGGTGTGGGGGGTTTCAGCAATGCCTTGGGAGGGGTTCGCCTTTAGCGGCGAAACTTTGGGGCGTGTACTCCAGCCTTACGTTGGCTTGGGAGAAGGGGTATCGCCGGGTCATTGCCCAAGTCGACTCCCTTGAAATCATTAATATTCTCTCTGCTTCCACTTTGGTGCTTACTGAGGTTTCCTTTCTGGTGACAGGTATTCAGGAGCTTCTTCACCGGGCTTGGGAGGTTTGTCTCCAGCATATCTGCCGTGAAGGAAACTAGTGTGCTGACAGTTTAGCCCATTTTGCAGTTCTTCTTCGCCCGGTCCTCTACCTTCTTTCTGATCCGCCAGCTGGCATTCAGGAGCTACTCCGCAGATATGCGGAAGGCGTGCTCTTCCCCAGAGTTTGAGTGTGTTGTTTGTTTTCCTTGTAATTCATAAAAAAAGAATAATATCTCTTTTCTCGTCTCTTTACCGACACCGAGCACTGGCATTCCATACAAAAGAAAAAAAAGCAACTGGTGGCACAACGTCCTTGAAGCAGTTATCATTGGAGAGAATAGTGTGCGTGAATAAGGAAGACACCTTAATGGACATTAAATGGAGAGGAAACAAAAAGAATGATAGAGGCAGCGGTAAGAGAGCTGGAACGGTATGAATGGGAGTGTGTGTAAAAAGAGGGGACCAAGCACCTGTGTGTGAAAGGCTTGCGGCGGCAGATAAAGGAGGAACATGAGCTGATGGACATTCAATACAGAGGAGAAGAAAACAAAGCAAGTGTCGGCATAACCAAGGAACAAAGTAGCCTTCATTGACTTACGGTCACACTCCACTCCATTCACGAAAGCGTGGAAAGAAGACAACAAGCTAAACCATGGCAGCTGGATTAAATTTGTTTTTATTCCCTATTTGTCTTAATTTTTGTGGATTTAACCAATGCAATTACATATTATGAGCATGATTTGTGTTGTATTGATGAATATGTGTGAGTAAGTTTTTTTCCGGTTAAGGTTAGGATTGATATTGGATTAGGACAATTTTTGTGGTATTGATTTTTGCTTGATTGAATGCATATTTAGTCCTAAATTAGCTTAATCACCTAGATTAAGGCCTTAGGTGATTGAATGTCATAACCAATGGAATTTAATTTGTCGGAAAATTAATCAAGCAACATACTTGAGACTAAAGTGTAGACCAACCTTGGGATCTTGTGTGAGGATACGTAGGATTAACGAACTTAATTTTAGGCTTCTTGTATTGAATGCCTTTTATTCCAAATTATCTATGGACCAAGTAGGTAACTCGGATTCAGAAGAGAAGGGAATTCCTGTGAACATTGGGTTCGACTCGCTTAAGTGAAGTAAATCCTAAATCAATCCACCGTTACAAGTTTTAGTGTCTAATCCAATTGAAATTCGATACCTTAGCCAATTTCTGTCATTTGATTAAATCTAGTCATTTATAATTCATACTTTGCATCTTGCATATTTTCTTGATTCACTTATTTTATTTTATTTTCAAATCAATCAATTCTTGATCGTCTGAGTAATTTTGAATCATTAATTTAATTGTCTTGCATGTTGGAATCCTTTGGGTACGATATCCAGTTCTTACCATTTTATATTACTTGTCGACGGAGCACGCTTGCCTCTAACTGGTCTAGATAGAATATAATTTATATTGTTTTGTTTAGACCACAACAAGTTTTTGGCGCATTTGCCGGGGATATTCCTTATTGTGAGTCATTAGATTAGCAATATTAATTGTCGCAGATTTTTGTTTTGTTGTTTATTTGCACATTTTAGTTGTTTGCTTGATTACTTTACTTCGATGTGTTTTATTTTCCTTTCATAGCTCTGCTATTATTTTCTTTTTATTTGTTCCATTTTTTTAATGCTCATTTGTGGTCAAAAGCCCCAGAATTTGCTACTAGATACTGAGATTGAAAAAACTGCTCGCAGGTTGCGCAAAGAAATCAGATTGGCTCGGAATAGTAACACAGGAGAAAGGATTAGAAAAGAGTAGTTTTTAGAAACGGAATAGCACTAGGAGGGATTAATGCCACATCCTAAATAGAGAAGGGAGTTAACTATGATGGATTTGACTATGGGGCATAACAATAGACCATGCCTCCCATTATAAGGCCGACGATCACAGTTGCGAGTTTTGAGATTCCTTACAGCATTACATCCATGGTGAGAGCATCCCAATTTAGAGGATTGCCTTTGGAGGATCTGAATACCCATTTGGAGGCATTTCTGGATATTTTTTATTTGTTCAAGCATAATGGAGTGTCGGATGATATAGTGAGATTAAGCTTATTCCCATTTTCTTTAAGGGATAAGGCTAAAGCATGGTTAGCCAATTTGCAGTCAGGATCGATTACTACATGGGATGAGATGATGAGATTATTTCTGGCTAAATTTTCCCTCCTACCAAGGTTTCAAAGATGAAAAATGATATCACTTTCTTCACTCAATATGAAAATGAAAGTTTATATGAAGCGTGCGAGCGATTTCAGGATATGTTGACACAGTGTCCTAGTCATGGGTTCTTCACATGGAAGCAGGTCAATACTTTTTATACAGGAATGACCCCATCGACCAGGAGTACCATAGATGCTGCCGTAGGAGGTAGTTTAATGAGGAAGACGCCAGATCAGGCCTACAGGTTGATTGATGAGATGGCCACTAGCAACTTTCAGTATCATAAGAAAGGCATCCCAGACGACCTACAAGAGCTCTTGTAGTAGACAATACAATGGCTTTATCAGCTCAGATGGATGTTTTGACGAAGAAGTAGGATAATCTGATGCACAGTGTGAGAGGAGGAGCTAGTTCTTCATTGAGGAGTTGTGATATATGCGAGAATTGTGGTGGGGATTCTCAAGCATCTTCTGAGTGTCAAGTGGGGAATCCTTTTGCTCAAGAGATAAAAGAGGCCTATTATGTGGGCAATTATAATAGACAAAGAGGAGATCCATATTCTAACATCTACAACCCAAGGTGGAGGAATCATCCAAACTTCTCTTGGTGGAACGATCAGATGGCACAACCACAGTCATCTAATGTTCAGAGACAGACACCTCCAGGTTTTTAAGGCTCCTAATCCTGCACCACTAGAGAAATCTAATCTCGAAAAGCTACTCTCAAAGTACATTTCCTGTTGGATCCCAAATTGTTCTTGGAAGTTAGAACTAGTATATGTGAAAGGTCGAAAGTTAAAAGTTGGAAAATGTTACATTGAACATACTTCGGTGTTTTAGCCATAACTCTTTCTCTAGTTATCGAAA
>JAOQMQ010063886.1:0-24930 GCA_027563845.1 Erythroxylum subrotundum | reverse complement strand
CTACACCTTGATCGTTAGCGCGTCTACGATCGCCTGAGCGACCAGCCAGCTAGAGCCGTGATAGTTCGCCAGCTCATTCGGATTGCTCTGAAAAAAGGTCTCGACAATCAGGCCGCCGTTGCGCACAAAGCCCGGGTAAAAACCCCGGTCTCGTTTGACCTCTAGCGGGTCGAGCCATCCAGCATCACGGCGCGTGATCGTGTTTAGCGTGCGCGCTACATTGCGGGCGATGCGCTGCGCCAAAGCTTTGTCGCTTGGCAAGCTGATAACCTCCACGCCGCGCGCGGTAGGGGGGGTGCCGGCGTTGGTGTGCAGCTCGATTGATACGCGGCCTGTAATCAGTTTGATGGCGCGTGCTAACGCCCAATTCTCGCCCTTGGCGCCGTCCGTTATCACATCGTGCCCAAGCGCGCGCAGCTTCAAAGCGACTATATCGCGCAGCTCCAGCATTAAAGCTGCCTCGGATAATCCCGCCGCCATGTTGCCTGGGTCGCCAGCGCCGTGGCCTGCTGCGATTAAAAACTTCATGGCTTGCCGTCTTTCTTCAGGCGCAGCACAATCGCCAAGCAAAAGAAAACGCCCGCAATGGCAGGGGCGTGCACTTGCATTGCTTCGCGCCATTCAGTAGGCATCAGCGCCCAAGCATGAATCATTGCGTCTGGAAAGGCCGTAATTAAGCTAGAGGCCAAAGCGCCCAAAGCCGCAAGCCGAACGCTTGACCACTTCCAAGACTGCTTCCAGTCCTCGATCAATTTCACTTTCATGGGTAATCCTTCCAAGGCAACTGCCAATGTGGTCCGTCTTTGAATGTCGTCCAGTCGCCACCCCATTCAATTGGGATCTGCAACTCGGCGGCAGCCTGCTTGACGGCAACAGCAAGCTTGTGGTAAAGAGGCCAGTCCCAGCGAACTGAGCCGGCCACGTAAGCACCGAGGTCGACGGCATGACCAGTCAGGTGGCGTGACCTCATGGTCTGACTGGCGCCAGCTTTGACCAGTTGCTCTTGACGTGTCTTTGAACGGACTCCTTCGAGCACGGCAAAGTCAATCTCAGTGATTTCAATGGCGCGCTCAACAACCTTGACGAGGTCCTGATGGACCCCGACAAGACGGTCTCGCGACTTTTTGCTGAGGGTGTAGGTCATTCTTTGTCCGCCTTCTTGTCGATCTTGTCTTCAATCCTGTCCAACTTAGCGAACAGAGCGTTGACAGAGCTTGTGAATTCGTCTTTCTTGACGTAGGCACCAGCCACCAGCACCTCTATCTCAGACACCTTGGTGGCCAACTCTTTGTCGGCGGCTTGCAGGTCTTTGACGGCCTGCCAGACTGCGTTGAGGAGAAACCCGATCAGGGCGCCGAATCCACCGAGCAACCAGTTGACGATTGTTTGATCCATGAGTTAGACCCCTACGCCTTGAGTGATGTACACGGTATTTGCAATGCCTGAGGAGGTTGGTTCTGCCATAAGTGGTTCTCGGATAGTGTGGGTCATGGCTATTTGTAAGCTAGTTGGCTTGCCCAGTGATAAAAATAAAATACATATTCCTAGTAGTCAATTGGCAGTTGTTGTATATGTTCCGTCCTTGTTTCTATTTCCTCCATTTACATTGCCTACACCTGCAGCAACGTAAATACCAGTACTACTGCCGCCTAAATAGCAATCATTTCCGAGAATCAAAGAATTGATAATGTTAGAATATACATACAGTCCATGATCGCTCACGTTTGCAGTTATCGCGCTTGCTTTTCTTACTCTATTATTTGTAATTGTTACGTCAGTGACAGCGCCAGCAGAACTGAAGTTGAACTTGCTTCCTGCCGTATCAGTGACACCATTTGCAAGAATACGGTTTCCTGTAATCAATCCATTGGTTGCGCCTGATCGGAGCATAATGCCAGCCGAATTATTTGCTTCAACGGTGTTTCCAATCAATGAAAACTGATTAGTTGATGCCGTTACAGCAATGCCCCATTGAGCATTCAGGCCAACATAATTATTTTCAGCAACTACATTTTTACTGTTGCCAAAATAAATGCCGTTAGCCCCAGCGCCTAGGTTGCTAGTAACGGTGTTATTTACTACGGATATTTGCGTTCCATAATCTGAGTACACCCCAGCAGCGGTATTTCCTGTAATTGTTGAGTTAGACACCAAAACATTTTTAACCGTTCCATTTGCGGCTGCTGCTATCGCCGCTACTCCCGAGCCACCATTACCAGATGAATAACAGTTGTGTATTCTTACATCTTCAGATATAGCACCAGCAGTTAAAGCCTGAGTTATAAAACCACTCCCAGCATTCCCAACAAATGAGCAGTTAGAGAATGAAATGCGTTTAGTATAAGTTCCTGCATTTGGTTCAACATCGACGCCGGCTTTTGGAAGATTTCCATCAGAATTATTAAATGATGAATTTTGCACGTCTACCACATCTGCATAGGTTACGGACATGCCGTTTCTACCTGCGTTATTTACGTGAACATTATCTACAAAGATATTTCCGCAAGGGGAATCCGTTGAAATACCGCCTATATAAATACCGTCTCCGCCAAACGTATCAATTATTAGGTCACGAATCACAACGTTAGTTGCCCCGTTCATGTAAATGCAATGCACGTTAGGCGAAGAGGGTGGTTTGACACTCTGAATTGTTGCGCCATTGCCATAAATGGAGACGTTTTGTGTATTTGTTAAATTAAATGCAAGAATGCCAGATGCGACGCTGATTGTTACACCAGCATCAAATATTAGGTTTGTATTTGCTAAGACGTTTAGTCGACCACTTGTTTTATATGTTCCAGCGGGAAAGAAAATATTCCCACCATGATTAAGCACAAGCTGAATAGCAGCAGTGTCATCAGCAACCCCATCCCCAACTGCCCCAAAGTCTTTGACGCTGACGGTTTCGCGCATCTTGTCTTGGCCTGATCGTGCGCCCGCGCCCGTGCCTGCTTGCTGAAAGCCGATCCAGTCCGAACCGTCATCGCCAGCCAAATCAGAGACAAACCCCGATTGGCCTTTAAAGCCTGTGAACAAAACCCCGCTGGCGCTTGGATCAACACCTGATCCAAGCGGAAAGTTGTAGACCATTGTCCCCTTTCTGTCCTGCACCAAGATGCTGAAGTTCACGCCATCGACGTAGATCTGTGCCGGTGTACCTGCGTTGGAGACGCAGCCGTTGATCGTGCGCAGTGGCTGTGCTGCTGGGATAGTGAGGTCTTTGTCAAAGTACGCCACAACCGGGTTGGTCTGTGGATTGAGGTTTGGTTCTCCAATCCAGACATAACCATTGTCGAGGGGCTGACCGTCACGGTCTTGAAAGACAGGGAATGGTACTTGAATCGAAAGTGCGGACATTACTGGTTCTCCTTTTGGTTGCTGATACTGGGTGTTAAAAAGAGCGTGGAGCCATTCAAGCAACCACGCAACCCAACTTCTGATCGATGTGAACATTTGACCATCCTATTCTCCTAAAGCCTGTTTGACGCGTGAGCGTGTTTTTGCATCTTTGATTCCTTTAGTCAATAATCTGAAACTAGTCATGACAGGAGCCGGGACTCCAGCCGTGCCGCTGATGGCAATGTCCATCATGCCTGCAAGAACACTGGCAGTATTGCTTGTGTTTACGGCGCCAGGTGGGGCAACCAATACATCCTTCGCAACATCGTTGATGATACGAAGTTGCTCAGCTCCTTTCTTGCCAAAGACAAAATCAAGTTTTCCAGACTTGTCGAGCTGGCCAACTACGCGGTCGAGCTGAGCAGGAGACAGAATTGGGTTTCCAAGCTCATCGCGACCCACGCCCTTTGTGGCTTCGTCGCGTAAGAACTTGAGCGTGCCGCCTTGCAGCTCCTTCCAAGCTTGTTGGCCATTGGGACCTTCAGTCTGAAGCAGTCGTCGAACTTGGCGAACCGTGTCGAGTGATGTTGATGGGTCGATGACTGATCGGCGCAGCACGTCTTCCATGGCAATGGCTCGGTCATTTGAACCGCGCTTCTGTCCAAGAAGGTTTTTCACCAAGCCGATGTTTTCGTAATCACTGCCAAACCGAGCCCGGGCTGCCCGAGCCTGTTTGTACATGTTGCCACCCAGACCTTCGGTTGAGGCGTCAATGAGACTGCGCATCTGAGAAGCCTGCATGATGTTGGTCGGCTCAGCATTGGTGGCACCACCAATCGAGCGGCGGAACAACTCAGCGGTCTTCAGACTCACAGGTTGGGCAATCAAGGTGCCGTCAGGCGCTTCTGTGGCCACACCAAGCTGAAGTGCCTTGGCACGAGTTGCCTTGAGCACGTTGGCCACTTCGGCTTCAGGGGCGTTGTCAACTAGATGCTGGACCACCGTGTCGAGCTTGACAGGCGCTTCCATCTCACCGGCCTTCTCAGCCTCCTTGTACAAGGTGCGAATCCGCGTCTTGTCACGAGCCGCCCGGTCACGCAGCGCTTTGTCCACGGTTAGCCCGATAGATCGCAAGTCAGGAGCCTCGGCGCCGGTCATGTCGATGAAAATCTCCAAGTTCTGCTGAAGCTGCCTGTTCTGAGTGGCAAAGCGCTCGCGGATTGGAGCACCAACTTCAGGTAGCTTGGCCGTCTCACGCTCAAACCGCTGCTGCTCAAACTGACGCGTCTTCTGGCCTTCAGTCAACTTGATGGGCACGGGCAATTCGTCAGCCTTGGCTTGTCGAAGCGTGGCCATGTCCACACCAGCAGCGCCGCCGCTTGCCGGTGTCCCAGGGGTCGGGCGCTTGGGTGCGGCTCCGGGTATGGCTTGTTTCACGGTCTCCGCCGCCTTAGTGGCTGCGGCCTGAACAGGTGCGGCTACTCGCCGGGCAGCGGCAGCCATCGCCGGACGGGCAGCGCGGGCACCGGCTGAGATTGCGCCAAGCTCCGCCGTCATCGGTGTGATCGGGATAACTTGCTGCAATGCTTCACCGGTCGCTGCAGCCATCTCCTGACCTGCCTGGGTGCGCGGAGCATACGTCAAAGCCTGAGCGCCTTGCATGGCAGACTGTTCGACGGCGTTGGCAGCTTGCGGAGTTCCAAACTGCCCAGACAGGATCTGTTCTGCCAACCCTTTGAGGGTGCCGCCGATCATACCGACCGTGCCACCCGTAACTCCGGTTCCCAGGGTCAGAGCAGTTTCACCAGCGCCGACGATCTTCTCGCCAAGCGACGGCTCGACGCGCTCTTGGGTCGTCCCGGGCACAATTGTGTCAGGGATTTGGTTTGTGGTATCTTGACGAGCCTTGACAAGCACGGCCGCCAAGCGCCGAGCGGCATCAAGGTCACCCGCCTTGTCGGCGTTGACCAAGGCCAGCTCAAGTTCTTGGAGTGTTGCCATTATCGCATCCTCTTTTTAATTTTGTGAAGGTACTCGCGGGTCTCCTTGGGCAATTTACTTGGGTCTGCTCCAGCATTGATCCACCTGTTCGCATTTCCAGGTCCCCAGTTGTACGCTACCAACGCATGGTCAATACTTCCATACTCGCGCAACATTGCCGATAGATAATCTTGGCCAACTCGCCGTAATTCTCCAGGTGTCTTATCTTTGGCTGGAACTACACCGTAACCAGGGTTAGTCAGGGTTCCAGGCATTGTCTGCATTGGACCAAGTGCGCCTTTTTGGCTCACCGCGTAAGGATTACCGCCTGACTCTACTGCTTCGACCGCATCATTTAAATCACTGAAACGGTTGCTGAAGTGACCCCCTTGGCGCTGACGCGCCTGCGGCTGGTGTGCCGCCCGTGTACTTCTTCACAAGAGCATCAATATCTCCACCCGAGGTTCTAACATCTGGTGTGTCAGGAATAGTCTCGGGCAAGCCTGAGCGGGCGGTCATGTTCTTGCGTGCCTTCGTGATCAGGCGCTGGGCTTCGCGGACATTCTCAAGCAAGCGTTCAGGAGACTGCTTGAGGCTGAAATTCTGCAAGGCAGCCTGAAGCTTCTCACCTTCAGCATTCGACAATGCACCCATGCCTTTGATGTTGGGAATCTGGGCCAAGAACGACTGCGAGCCAAGTGTCTCGACCAAGGCCTCAAAGTCAGCCGTGTCCTGGCTGAGTGTGGGCATGCGTGACGACACTGGGCCAGCTGCAGAACCAACCACACCGACGGGCGTCTTCAGGATGCGATCGGCCGTGTTGAGCATGTTGTCCATGTTGGTACGAGCAGACTCAAGGTCGGCGGCTTTGGTGCGCACAGCTTCATCACGTTTCTGAACCAGTTCTTGGAGCTTGAGTTGGTTCTCCTCACGTTTGATCTGGTTGCCCTCACGGGAGATCTGCGCGTTGAGGGCGGCAATACCAGCGTTCTGCTTGGAGATCTTGATGTCCTCTTGGATCTTCGTGATGTCCCAACCTTTCTTCTGCAGGTCGAGCACCGCACCAGACTCGGCAAACTTGGCCTCGACCGCCGCCTTCTTGGCTTTAGCCTGAGACTCGGTCAGCTTCGATGGTTGCAGCTCAGCATCACGCCGCTCGCCTTGGAGTTTTGTAAACGTCTCGGCAAACTTGTCAGGCCCCATGGCCGAAGCCAAAAGGAGGCCGGTTGATGTCTCAGCCGTGGCCGGGTTGAGTTTTACCAACTCAGCCACTGTTTCAGCAGCCTGGGCGTCTTGCTCCATTCCGGCGTTGCGCGCTGCAGCAGCCTGTTCAAGCAAAAGCTGCTGAGCAACCTCAGGTTTTCCAGCCTGCATGGCCGCGTACACCTGCGAAGCTTGTTTGATGCGCGAGTCTTTTTGCTCCGAGCTGAGAACGTCATAGGTCTTCTTAAAGTTCTCACTCAGGCTGGGGTACTTGACCATCATGCTAGCAAGAGCCGACGGAGTCGGGTTTTGAGACAGTGCCCCAAGGTCAGAGTCCATCTGAGCCTGCTTTTCACGAGCTGTCTGCAACTCAAGGGCTTTCTGCTCAGCCAGGTTGCGCTGCGACATCATGTAGGAGATGTTAAGCGCATTTTGAACACCACCCATAACCGACTGGGTCGGATCTGGGACGTTGAGCATGTAGTTGAATGGTTGAGCCATGTTAGAACACCTTCAAAGCTTTGAGCGTGGCGACATTGCCAATGGAGCCGCCGATATTGCCCCACAGCTGGGCTTGTGCTTGGCCTTGTGCCAGAGCTGCACCTGCAGCTGCCTGACCTTGTTGTGTCAACTCGTTGCCGATGTTGGCGCCAGTTTGTTGAGCCGCAGCTGCTTGACCGGCGGCCGACGCCTGACCAAGACCGGAGATGGTACCAAGCTTGCTGAACTGAGACTCGACCAACTGGCTCAGAAGTTGCGGGCGGAACTGAGCAAGGGTTGCTTGCACGTTACCGCCTCGCAGACCGCCGGTGGCAGACGCGTTTTGGAGAATGGCATTCTCACCTTGCTTCATCATTGATTGGAACTGGGGAGATGACTCGATGCCCGCGATCGCTTGCCGTTGGGCGGCAGGTCCGGACAAGCCGAGGAGACCTTGTTGGCCACCCAAGGCTTGCTCACCTGCCTGCGAGTAGGGGGACAAGAGTTTCTGGACGGCGTCAAACTGACGGCGCTGTTCAGCAATTGACGCCTCGCTTGCGGCAGTTTGCGCGCCTGCTGCGGACTCTGCCGCATTCGATTGTGCGCTGCTGGCCATTGCGCCAGTGACGACAGAGCCGGCCACTACGGCCGTTGCGATCCATGCCATTTTAATTCTCCAAAGTGGGTGGTGTGCTTGACTGAACGAGAACACCAACTTTTGGCTGATTATTCACGTCGTACAGTGATAGCCCGTCGTCTGACATCAGCTCCTCTTCGAGGTTGTCGACAGATATTCGGTCGGTTTTGTGAACTGTCATGACAACAACGTCTGTGACAGAAAACACAACGCGTTTTGTTCCAACAGGTGATACCACAACGTCGCCAGGTCGCAGGGTGTAATTTTCACCTTGGCCGGCAACCAGCAGTTCGCCCACACAGCCTATGAACATGTGTTCAGTGCTATGGACCTTACTGACAATAATTCTTCCGGCTGGAATAGCAATGCGGCGACAGTACATGCCGCCGCCAAAAAAGTGGACTGTGGTCATGCCAGGCGCTTGTGGAAGCTGCGTCATTGCGCTTTGGAGCGCTTCCACATCGTCCCGCGTTGCACGGGGCGCCTGGACTTCATTACTCGCTTGCTTAGTCAGCATTCAAACTCTCCTTTTTCAGGGCGGTATGAGCTGCTGGCTGCTCATTAGGCTCAGCTAGGGATGCTTGGCATCACTTATGGCAATTATAAGCGGATACCGAAAAGCGCGACCACTACAATATAGATCCCTAAGTTATTTCTCGCCCACTGGCACGAATAGTCAAGGCCGTGGCTGCGCTGGCTATCGCGGAGATAAAGCCACCAGGCCCTAAGACCTGCCCCACAAGTTCAGGAAATGTGTAGGTCTCGTAAGGTGCAATGGCACGCGAGTCCACAATTCTGTTGTCAACGCCGGCGGCACCACCTGAAGCCACAAGATTGACACTTAACGTGACATTGGCCGCACTCGTGTTAGTGGCAGTGAACTTGTCAATCACGGTTCTGCAGTTAGTGGCCGTGTATTGCGTGGTTTGTGCGGCTTCGGCCTGCTTTGACTGGACGAGTGTTTTAACGGTGACTGACATGGAAATTCTCCTTTAGATAATATCTGTGATGATGCCGTCAACAACTGTGACCGTCTTGAGGTCAACTGTTGTAAACGATCCTGATGCGCCAGTATTTTCAAACGCCATTGAACCGAGACCTGTTACGGCAATTGTGATAGCGCCATCTGCGTTGGTGATTTGTATATTCGAACCTTCGGTTAGTAGGTGGTTCTCCCAACGCTGTTGAGTCGCGTCGTAAATCAAAACCTGACCTGCCAAAGGCGACCCACCTCCATTGATGTAGACATCCTGAAGATTGTTCAATGACTTACTGGGTTCCATACGAATGAAGATGGACCCAGAACCTCCAGACGAGGCGTTGACCACGACTGCCACAGGAACGGTAATGCTAGGGGCGGTCGGCCTCACCTTTGTCCATGTTCCCGGTGCGGCAGGATCAAAATACAACAAATCGCCATCAACCCAGACTTCTCCGTACGGTGCGCCAGTGGTATTGAACCCGCGCACCAGACCAAAACTCGTCACATAGCCAAAAGCATTGTTTGCAATGTCTTGAGTGGCAACGCCCATCATGTACTCAGCAGGAACGGAACCGTTGGCAACCGACAGACCAAAAGTCAACTTACCTGATGCGCCAACCGTGCCTGTGAACATCACAGGCGTGCCGTTGGCGATCAGACCGCCGCTGGTGTTCTTGGCGTAGTACATCAACTCCTGGCCGACCTGTAGCACGCTGCCGCCATACAAGCCGACGTCCATCGTGCCGTCGTCGCGGTTCCACTGCACGCGCCTGGCCTGACTAACGTGCGGTCCGATCTCTGGCAGATCGATGTAGTCCGTCACAACAGAGTTGTTGTTCTGAATGACAGGAGCCGTTGCCAGCATCTCCAGCGCATTGGCAATGCGGCCGAGCGTGTCAAGCGCCTGCACAGCCTTCTGATCAGCCGCGCCGCTGTTGGTGGCAGCGTCCTGCGCTAGCAAGACAATCTGCGCCAGCGCCTCATTTGCTGTTGCCTGAGCCGTACCAGCTTCGATCTTTACCTCATTCACAACATCAGGTGCAATAGCATCGACGATCTGAAAAAGCGCTTCGAACTGCTTGATCTGCTCGAAGTTCTTGAGAAACGAGGCAAGCTGATCGCGCGTCAGATTAAGTTTTTGTGGAGTCGCCATGGTCAATACGCCAAAGGTTCAAGTTGTGCCTCGAGGCGCACAAATGACATGTGAGCTTGGCTGTCGCCGCGAAACCTCTGCACTCGCCAGCTGCGCATGTGGCCTTGTTGGAACCACGCCAAACGCTTCTTGGTGTTGCCAGTAGTGCCCACACGAATAGACCTGTCCTGACTCCAAGACTGCCCATCAACAGAGTAGCTGGTGGTAATGGCAGGATCAGTGCCAATGGCGACGCGGCCGGTCAGCGCAACCAATTCAAGCTCGTTGAAAATAGCGCCACGACCTTCGTTGTAGACAACCAGAGTGCCGAACTCCCAGCGAACAATCTGGTCCCAGTGGCTGCTGACGTCCTGGGCCATGTAGCCAACCACTGAAGATTGAGGGTCACCAACCAGCCACTTGCCATGCGCCCAGACAAAGTTTCGGGCGCGGTACTGGCTAAAGCCGGTAAGACTTGACGTGAGTGTGAACCAGACATGTTCTTCCAACACACCAGATGCGGCGGCATCGTAGACCAAAGTTCTGTCAGGAAGGTGGACGTACAGATGTTGATGGCTCTTGTCATTTCGAGCTTCGAGTTTTACAGTGGCGAGCTCAGTCTCACTGTACTGAAGCAAAATCTGGTCAATCTCTTGAGTGCTGATCTTGTTTGCAGCGGCGTTGGCACCAAGGTAGATACCGGGCTCCTCGTTGCGACCACTGCCGAGAAAGGCTATGGTTTCAACAAACACACAGCAGGCAAACGTGCCGACCACGCCTTTTTGTATTTGCGCTCCATCGATTCGTTGGAATGGGAAGAAGTCTCCACCAATGTTGTCAAACACCTCAATGGTGTTGCGGTTTAGGGCGTAGACCTCATTGCGTAACTTGACAAGCGCAACAACAGGATCTGGGTCTGCTTCAGAGGAGCCATACTTCAACGGATTGACCTGCGTTGGGTTAGTCAACTCGGTGACCACCAGGCTAGTGCCGTCAGTGGTCATAAAGTATCCATCAACCCAAACTACGTCGAGCACCGTCCCAAGGTCTGGGTCTGTCACCTGAGTGAGAGAGCCATTCCAGTAATACAGTCGGCCACCGGATGCAATTGCCAATCGGTCGAAGCTGTAGTCCATTGACACCAGGCCGTTGATGGGACCACCAACGTCGCCAAGTGTCGTAACAGCACCATTTGCTGCGACTGTCACCAGCTTAGTGCCCATGACACGGTAGCAGGTGCCATTCCAATTGATACCGCCACGGTCAATTCCAGGACCTGAGCCTTCAGATACCAATCCATCTGCAGGCCTCAGAAACCCATTACTGATCCCAGACTGTTTAGGTACTGGGACCATATTGACAGGATAGCTTGTACGCAGCTCAGGTTCACTGCCAGCGTAGATGCCGTTGAGAATTGGGATTTGCATTCAGGCCACCTTAGGCGATGCGGTACCAGCTATTTGTGGCCGCGTAGTAGCGCACGCGGAAGAACCCATTGGCAGCGAGCGTGGTCGGTGCGCCGTATGCAACCGCAGCACCGTTTAGGGTCAGCGCAAAGGCGGCGACAGTCTGCGTAGTCGTGACAAGCACTTCTGTGCCGTCAGGCGTCTGAGTGTTCAGCGGCAGTGTGACGGTGCCAGATGCAAGCGCACCAGCTGGCTGGAGGATCAACCATTGCTGCTCGCTGACAGGGGTCTGGATCGCCACATTGAACCCGGTGCCTGGAGTTGCCAACTGTGTGGCAAGAGTTGGAGAAGCAAACTGCTGTTGGAAGAATGCAAGCAATTGGCCAATGGAAACCTTGCGCGCATCGCCGTTGTTTGGCACATAGACCGGCAGAAGATCGCCGCTGGAAAGCTGGCTCAGTCCTGACAGTTGGTTGATTGTTGGCATGGTGCCTCCTCAGTTAAATTCAATTGGCCCGTCTTGGCCAGCAAGCACGGGGTCGACAGGTTTACGCAAGAACGGATCATCGTACGTGCGCCATGGCTTGTTGCCAGCGCCCGACGGCATGGTGCCTGGAAGTTGCTGCTCTGGTGGCATTGCGGCACGAGACATCAATGTGTCGTACGTGGTCTTGGCAACGCCCTTGGCATCTGGTGACACAGTCTTACCAAAGCTTGGCGCCAGACGCACGCCAAGGTTGGCGTAGATGGCTTCGTTGGCTGAGTCAGGCACGTTAGTCTGCTCGTCAAGGTCGCTGTCATCAGGAGACGAGGGGATGGGGTAGCCTAGGCGAATGCCCTTGGCGTTCCAAGACGCCATCATAGAGTCGAGTCGGCGCAGTGCGCTTTGAAGCTGCTCAGGAGTCAGGTCGAAGACGTAAGCCGCCAACCCGATTTCCTCGAAGGCCTGTGTGACGAATTGGCGCTTAGTCCAGCCCATGATTACTCCTTGGCGAGAGCTGCGGTGATTGCGACGCTGAGTTCAGCGTCGGTCGTCTTGTTGCTGAACTTGATGGACAGCTCTTTGGCCTTGGCTTCGAGCTCCTTGCGGGTGGGCGGCGCGTTGTCATCAGACTTCACCACTGGCTTGTCGTGGGCATCGATGGCTTCAGGCAGCGTGGTGAACCAACCGTCAGCCAGCTTGGCGTCGAGTTCTTCTTGGTCGTTGGCAGCCACGTAGTCGTAGGTGCCACCAGCGCGGGAATGTGGGCCATGGCCCTTGTAGACGAGCGTTGTGAAATGGTCGTCAGCAGTTTGAACTTCTTCAGTCATTTTGGTGCCCTCAGGTGGATTGATCAACAGGTTGAAGAAAGGGGCCGAAACCCCTTCCCTCAATCAGCTTAGGTTTGGCTGAACATCATGATGCCGGCCATTTCAGGCTGCTTGCAGACCACACCGAAGAGAGTGTCCAAGCGGTACTTGGTCTTCATCGTGTTGATGTCGTAGAACTTCTGCATGACCAGCTCAATGCCCTGATCGGTGGAGGCGCGCATCACTGCGGTACCGGCATCGGACGGGACGGCGTAGCGGCCGGGCAGAATTTCCAGAGCGTCCTTCTGCCAGAAGGGGTTCTGGTAGGCGGCGACGGTGTTCAGGAACACGATGGCCGAGGTCGCAGACTTGGTGTTCACCACGCAGTTCTGGTACTGCGCCGAAGCGTCGTTGGCCACCTGGTTGCTGATGATCGGCGGGCTGATGACCATCGTGGTGCCGTTGGTGACGCTGATGACGCGGAAGGTCTTCAGCTGGCCAGTGTCACCCTTGGTGATGGCATGCACGCTGTTCACACCAGCGATCGTGAAGGCGTCGCCAGCAGCCACAGAAGCGGTGCTCGAGACGGTCACGGTCTGGTAGCGGTTGTCAACGTTGATCTTGCCGCCCACGGAGGTGCTCGTGGCCTTGGGGATGTAGTAGTTGACGGCAACGTCACGAGTGTCGATCGTCAGACCAGCGCCGCCGGCAGCAGCCGCCTTGCGGTTGGCGTAGTCCAGCTTGTACGTGTCGAACGAGGCGATCATGCCGACGTAGGCACGGCGGTAGGCTTCCTTGGGCAGGTCGGTCACGTTCTGGCGACCGGCCAAGTTGCTTGCCATGCCGTTGTAGTCGCGCGTGCTCAGAGCGAGATAGCGATCGTACGAAGGCACGCCGATTTCGTTGAACGCTGCTTCAGCTTGGGCCACGTCGTCAAAGCCGGTGGCAGCAGCCGCGCGCTTCACGAACAGGGTACCTTGCGCGGACGCCACGTTCATGAGTGCCACGTTGATGTCGGTGGCCAGCTTCTGCTTGGCTGCATCGCCGAGACGGCCTTCTTGCAGTGCATCACGCAGTTCCTTGGCGTTCAGGGTCCAAGGCACGGTCTTGCTGAAGCCCAGGGTGGCTGGCACAGACAGCTGGACCATGTCCTTGTACAGGGCGGAGATGTCAGTACCGGGCGCACCGTCGATCGAGTTGGCGATGTACGGCTGAGGACGCCAGATGGTGTCTTGTGAACGCTCCATCTCGGTGCTGCTGGTGTTGTAAGTCGCAACATTGCGGCTCAGGACCAAGGCGTCATTGAAGCCTTCGAGGATGTCTTCGAACGCGACGCGCTCTTCTTTGGAAAATGCATTTGCCATGATTGGCTCCTATTTCAAAATGGTTTATTTGGCCGCTTGCTTCGACTTCTTGTACTGGAGGACTTTGGTGAAGTCCCCAGACTTTGCCGCCTCTGCGCGCAGCCGCTCGAGGGTTGAGTCCACAGTCCCAGACTTGTTGCCAGTTCCCTGGACAGTGCGTTCCGGTGCCGCGGCTGCTTTGCGTTGCGTAACTTTCAATTGAGTCTCCAGTTTAGCCACCGCGAAAGCAAATTTCACGGGGTCGGTGATGGTCGAGATTTCCTTGGCCTTCTTCGGGTTCTTGCCCAGCGCATAGATGACCAGTGCGGGGTTCTCAGCTCCTTGCAGCATGATGCCTTGCTGGGTGACGTTGAAGACGTCCTGGGCAGTTGCCTCGGCGTCATCGAAGTCCTTGACCTTCAGCTCAGCTTTCGCTTTGCCGTAGGCGTCCAGTTTAGCCTGCCAAGCTTTCTGCTGCTCCTTCTGAGCGGCTTCGGCTTGTGCAGCAGCTTGGTCGGCTTCCCGTTTCCGGTCGTACCAAGCTGTCAGTGCTTGCTCGAACTTCTCAGTGTCGTAGTCGTGGTCTTCGAGAGTGGGCTTCTTGCCCAAGGTTGCCGGTTTGGTCTCAGCAGTCTTGGTGGCGTTAAGCTTCTCTTCCAGTTCACGGATGCGACGCTTGTCCTCGCGGTTGGTCTTGCGCAGTTCACGAACCCATTCAGGCGCTTGGGTCTCTTCCTCGGTGGGCGGCGCTTCCTCACCAATGGTTACCACAACATCATCGGACTCAGTAGCAGTTTCCTTGTTGCCTTCACCTTCGTTGTCATCGGACTGGGTTTCGCCGGTGTTACCGTCTTCACCCTCGCCGTCCACAACCGTGGTTTCGTCTTCCAAGGTTATCACTTCATCGTCTGTTGTTGCTTGGCCGTCTGCCTTTTTGTTCATTTCAATGACCCCATTCAAAACTCACCCATTAAAGCGGCTGGGTGGGAACCGCATAAACAAAGATCTTACAGTGGAATGCCGTTCTGTGATACAGTTTCGGCCCCTTGTGGTTGGACTTGGCCCAAACCACCGAACTTTTCAATGACCTCCATGGCCTGGCGCTGTTCTGCTGAGTCCACATCAGCCAAGGTCTTCATGGTTTTGGCCTTCGTTTCGTCAGCCTGAGCCACCGTGAGGATGGTCTTGGCACGTGCCTGAGTAGCGTTGGCACTAGCTTCATCGGCCGCCGCCTGCAGGTACTGGGTATTCGGATCAGGCTTCTGGTTGGCCTGCTCGTCAGCCATGGTCTGCTGTTCTTCCTCTGTGGGTTTGACGACTCCCATACGGAGCAGCTTCTTGCGGAAGTAGTCGCGCACCTCAGTGATGCCCTCGCCTTCCATGTTCATCATGGCCATGGCACCCAGGACCTGCTTGGTCTCAGCGTCATCGGTCAAGGAAGCCATGCCAGTCAGAGCGCGGACCGTGGCTGCACGCTTGCTTGAAGACGACGGACCAACATCCACATTGACGTCGAACTCAGCTTCAGACAGGTCGTTCTCAGTCTCAATCTCGCCCTTCTCGTTGACCACAGGCTTGGCCAGCTCGACCGACTGCATCTCGTTCTGTGGACCAATGGACTTCATCTTGCGGCCTTCTTCGACCAGCACGTCGCGAGCCATGCTCAACCAGATTTCACCTGAGCGCTTGACGGCCTTGCTCATGTTGCTCATGTAGATGAAGGTCTGCATGTCGAGTTTGTTCTGCACGAGCTCGACAGCCTTTCCGCTGATGTTGGCCTGCAGCTCCTCTCCGGCCTGTTGATTACCGAGCAAGTCTTGCATGTCCTGCTCGGTAATCTGCAACAGAGCCGCCAAAGCCTGTGGAATCTGGGCTGGCTTGGTGTAGCCGATCGGACCTGAGATGGCTTGGTTGCCATTGGCATCGGTGATGGGGTTGACCAGCAAGTAAGGGAAGTTCTTGATGTTGTCATCGGCCCACATCATCTGGTGGCCAGCGACCTGCTCAGGCGTCAGGATCGGCTTCTCAACCGAGGACAGAGCGCTGATTTCACCGAGCTTCGACAGCTGCATGTTCTTCAGGCGCTGAGCATCCTTGGCCAAGCGGACATGGCCCATGCAGCGTTCCACGTTGTCGACGAACCAGCGCTTGCCGTACATGGGCACGATGGGGATGCACTTGCCAGCGATGTAGCCGCAGTCCTCGAGGATCTTGGCGCCTGACAGGATGTACTTGCGGACGCGGCGACGCTTGATGTTCTTCTGGCGAACCTCACGGCTGCCAACAGCCAGCAGGCGCTCTTCCAAGGTCTCATCGGCCTCGAAGTCGGCCTCCTTGTAGCGTTCCTCCTCACCACCAATGGTCTCCCAGACGTAGACGGTCTCACGGGTTTCCTCGACACGGTAGTACTCGGCCACAAAGACGACGTCAGGCGTGAGCCAGTCGAACTCGTACTGATGGACTTCTTTCGGCCACGAGGCAGGATCATCACCCCACTCATCCTTGTAGGCTTGGCGCGTCATGGACGTAATGACGAAGCACTTCTTGGAATCGGCCTTGTCTTGGCGCTTGGCGTTCAGGTCGAAGAACACAGACGAGTCAGCATCGAAGATTGGCTCAATGCGGATCCGCTGCTTCTCGTCTTCCTCATCCTCTTCGTTCTCGTACACGGTACGCAGACGCCATGCACCAAAGCCGCCGGCCACACCTTCCTCAAAGGCGTTATCGTAAGCTTCCTCAGCACCACTGTCCTGCTCATCAGCACGATACAGACCGGCGCACGTGTCAGCAAGCTTGTCGTACTCCCTGCCTTCCTTGCTCACAAAGTCAACGGTGATCCGGTTGTTGCGGTACTCGTTGATAATGCGGATGACAGCCAAGTGGATCTTGTTGACCTCGAACTTGGGCTTGTTCTCGTAGATGTCCCAGAGTGGGCCTTCCCACTGGCTGCCTGCCAGGCTGTAGAAACGACGGTCCTGCAGGCACTGCAGGCGCTCGTCCCTCAGCGCAGACTGAATGTTGTCAAACTCAGTGAGCGCCTCAGCGTGCAGATTGGCAAGCTGCTGATCTCTGGAAATTCTGGCCATAGCGAGTCCTCATTTTTCGACATTCTCTCACCATTTGTGCATGACTGGCAATGGTGTGAAGTTGTGGGGTTTGGAAGGCTGCGCGCGCCGCACGCCTTCGCAGGCGTAGCGCAGCGCGTCGATCACGTGGTTTTTCTTGTCCTCCAAGATCGGGAGCACCTTGCCGGTGATCGTGTCGGTCTTGTAGGAGTACAGCGTCAGTTCGTCGATGGTGTGCAGGCAGCGAGGGTGCACCACGATGTCGTAGGACTTGAGCCACTCGACGCCTTCCTCGACCGACTTCGGGCCTTTGACGGCCGACATGATCTTGGGGAAGCCGTGCCGCTTCATGTGGCTGATGGTCTCCGGCCTGGCCGAGTCGGCCACGATTGGCCACTTCTCGGCCTCCGGCACGGTCATGAACAGGTCCGGGGTGTTCACGATCTCGCAGCCCACCATGTAGGCCTCGTGGTCGATGTAGAGCGTGCGGCCAATGATGTGGCAGCGCACCAGCACGGTCGGGTCAGACGCGAAGCCCCAGTCAGCGCCCAGGCGGTGGATGGCGTCCTTGGGTTCCTCGAACTCTTCGACGCGCCAGTTGCGGAAGACCCGGCTGCTGCTGTTCTGCAGGTAGCCACCACGCCAGACATGTGCGTACTTGTCCGGGTCGCGCCCTCGGTCGTACTCCATCTCTGCGCGCAAGACGTCCGGGAACCAGGGGTTGTCGTCGAAGTTGACCTCCAACACCACAGCGTCCGGTGGGGGCTTGTCGCCGCGCAGCAGGGCATCGACCGGGTCGGTCGCCAGCGCCGGGTTCCAGGTGAACCACAGTTCCGAGCCGGGCTTGCGGATGGTTGGACGCAGCAGGTCCAGGCTGCGCTGGGACAGCGACTGCGCTTCCTCCACCCATGCACGGTCGTAGCCTTCGAGCGACTTGATCGAGTCGGCCGTGTGGTTCTGCATGCCTTGAAAGATGATCAGGCCGTCGCCCTTCTTGGACTTGATGACGGCCTCCTGCACCTCGAAGTACGCGCCAGCATTCATCTGCTCGATCTTGAGTTCGAGCAGGCGCTTGACCGACTGCGCCAGGGACTTCTGGACCTCGCGCACGCAGACGCTGCGGCTGCCCTGGTCCATGATGTGGGCCTCGATCAGCATCTCAGCGAAGGTGTGCGACTTGCCCGAGCCACGGCCGCCGTGTGCGCCCTTGTAGCGCGCAGGCTGCAGCAGCGGGACAGCCCACTCAGGCGTCTGAATTTTCAGTGTCGGCTTTGCCACGAATGACCACTCGCTCGATCTTCGCAAATTCCAGGGGAGCGCCGTCTGCGCCGGTCAGCTCATGCGCCCGCTTTTCCTTCCAACCCATCTGCGATTTAGTCCACCATATTAGCGCGGCCGTCTCCCCGCCGATTGCTCGGTTAAATAGCGTCTGGCCTATCTTGGCGCTGGCCTTGGCCTTGCCCGCTTTTAGCTCATGGGCGAAGTTGTCGCGCACTACATCGACGCACACGCCATCGCGCAGCAGCGCCGCTATCTGATCATGCGGCAAGCCAACGCCCGCCAGTGCCTCGACCTGTTTCCGCTCAGCATCTGTGGCTACGAACGGCTTACGCCCTGAGCCTGCGCGCGCGCCGCCGTGGGTGTTCGGCTTTATAGCCACGGGTTTTTCAAGTTTTGCCATTGGCTGCTACCTCATATTTTATGCCTAGCCATTGCTCACATACTGCACGCGCCACCTGCTCCGTCATTTTAGGAGGGACGCTCATGCCTATCATGTATTTGCCGATTTTATCGGTCTTGGCTTGGTAATCGTCGTGGAAAGAGCCGAGGCGCTTAGACTCCCTTAGAGTCAGCCGCCTGCATTTAGCCCAGTGGTAAAAGTCCCCTGCGTTAGATGTAAGCGTGCAAGACGGGGCCATTTCTGCGACCCTAACTCGACCAAAACCGTTCGCCTTACCTGTTGCGCGCTCTTTGGCTTTTGCGAAAGAGTCCCCTTGCTTGGTGTGCGCCCAAAATTGCAGGGCCTCAGGCGACGCGGCGGTTTCTAAGACCTCATCTGCCGTCAATTCCTGCACATCACTAGTCGCCTCTCCCGCGCTAATCCATCGGTGTTTCGGCGCTAGCTTTAGTGGTGGAGCTTCAATATCATCACGGATTGCCACGAAGAAAACGCGCTCACGCTTTTGTGGTACTCCACAATCAGCCCCATTCAGTAAGAACAGTTGCGGCCTGTAGCCTATCTCTTTGAATCGCGCCATCACCATTTTGGTGTAGCCTTTGGCGTTGCCGATTAGCATGCCCTTCACATTCTCAGCAATAGCGACTTTCGGCCTGAGCCGCTCTACTAGGTCGAGATAGTCAAAGAACAAATCTGACAGCACTTGCTTTGCTTGCCCTTCGCGAAAGTGCTTTTCTTTACCCCATGCCTTTTCTCGGCTGCCAGCCATGCTGAAAGTCGAGCAAGGCGGCGACCCGTCCAAAATATCCAGCTCAAACAATTCGGCTGGCAGCTCTTTAGTCAGCAACTCATTGATGGGGCATAAGAAATAATGCTTTGGCTTTATGTTCAGCTTGTAGTGCCACGCCATTTCTGGGTCGATATCGTTGGCTGCAATCACCTCGCAGCCTGCTCGTTTGTAGCCCATGCTTGAGCCTCCGCCGCAAGCAAAGGTGCTCATAACCTTGATGCCGTTTTGTGGCACTGTCTCAAGGTCTGTTAGTCGCCACGCGTGAGGGTTATTTGTCATCAAATTCAAACCCGCATTTTGGGCACATATGCCCCATTTTATAATCGTCTGTGTCGATTTCTTTGGAACTGGATTCAGGCTCTAGCATATCAGGTAGAGAGTCCAAGCTCATAGCCGCCGATAACTCCGCCGCATCAAAGCCGAGCAAATCCATTTTGAAGCCCTCAATATGCAGCTCGTCCAGCTCCAACCTCAGCAGCTCCTTATCCCACCCCGCATTAAGCGCCAGTTGGTTATCCGCGATCACATAAGCTTTCTTTTGCGCGTCCGTCCAGCCATTTGCAATCATCACGGCCATCTCGGTCTTGCCAAGCTTACGCGCAGCTAGTACCCGTCCGTGCCCCGCAATGATGCCGCCGTCCTCATCTACCAGCACGGCGCTAGTAACCCCCCATTCCTTCATGGATGCGGCTATCTGCGCGATTTGCGCCTCTGAGTGCGTGCGGCTGTTGCGCGCGTAGGGTATCAGGCGCTCTATGTCCCAATGCTCTACCGTGTCCGCTGGGTTAGCGCTTTTCTTCATATCTTGCCCTCGTTGCTATTTTGCCACATCTTATCATTGCGCACAATTCGGTACACAATCACCCGCTTCGCCCGCGCGGGCTTGCAGCGCGATTGCGCCTTCATTTTTTTACGGTAATCATTTGTGCAATCGTCGCAAATGGTCACGCCCTTTTCCCTCGAGCGCATTAGTAGTAATCGCCACTGCTCATACTCGCGCTCGCTGTTAAAGCAAGGCGGCTTTTTAGCGCTCTCTTGCTTCATTTCGCGCCCTTTTTCTTACCACCTTGGATAGTGGCCATTGGCGGCCTGTATGGGCGCAGCTCTTGACCTTGCCTGCTTTTGAGCTTTAGGAAGTCTTCTGCCCCTGGGCGCAGGGTTGGCTTTGGCAAATCCCATTTCAGTTTTGGGTCGGTGCTGGCATTTCTAATTCTCATGGCGCCACCCATTCTGCCTCATGGCGCTGTGGCAGGTCTTTGCAGCTCCCCGCGCTGGCGGGAATGACGGCGACACATTCGCCCGTGTGGTGGCGGTACTGGACTACTGGCAAGCTCAACTGCCCATAAACGAATGCCATTAGGCCAATGGCTACGGCAAAAGCCGCGAATAGGTCTTTAATCATCATCTTTCATGCTTTCGATAATTTGCTCTGTTGTTTCAATGCGAATCACTGCCCTGCGAACTGCTGCTGGGTCTATCCCCAGCTCTCTAGCAGCTTGGGCTTTGCGCTTGCCATCCACAAGCACCAGCCTAGCGGCTGATGTGGCCTTGCTGTCCCTCGCACCTGCTAGGGCTGCCAGGGCTGAGAATTTGAGGTTATTCATACCACCTCAACTATTGAGAAAAAGTCCGATGCGTCTGGCACCTCGTAGCCCTCTGGGGTGTCGCGTTCATTTATGGCTTGGCCCTCGGCCACGGCCTCCGCTAGAGCGGCCTCAGCCGCCTCAATAGTGTCATACACATCGCCGAAAGCGCCGTTGTTCAGGTCTGCGAGTTGGTATTTGGTGCTCATTGTTTTCTCCTTTTGTTTAGCTCACAACCCCGTGTTGCTTGCATGGGATGAATTATGCACTAAAAAAAGACTTCTGCAAGTCTTTAGTTGTAAAGTTTTGATTATTTCCAGTGCTTTTTCGTTGTTTCTATGATGATTCTTGCTATTTCTTCCATTTTTTCCGGTTTCCGATAAAAAAGACCGCCGAAGCGGTCTAAAAAGGAGACGCTGGGGATACTACGCCAGCGCTCCTATTATATCCGACCTCCCGCCAAAGGTGGCATAGGCCTCCTCTGCCAGCTCGCGCCTGGTAGCGGCGTTTTGCAAAAGGTCTGCCATTTCCAGCCCATAGCGCAGCGCGGCAAGCTCTTGCCCACTTAGCCCCACTTTGCCAAGCTGCCTAAATCTGGCTAGGCTCTTCGATATGGCTATCGCCGCGCTATCGAGATAGGCTAGCGGCTCTTCGCAATCCACCGCGGCCACCCCATGTGCTGCCACAGCTCGCATGTGCGAGATACGCGCAGCAAGAGTGCCAAGCTCCTCCGCGCTGCCACTGCCATCCACGAGGCGATTAAGTGCTGCCCATGCCACCAGCCCAACATGGGCTGTGCCAGCGTTAGAGCGCCAGGTAATGGGTATGGGGCAAATGGGCTTTGGCTTGTATGCCTTGTTTCTACTCTTAACCTTTTTGGACATGTTCTGAAATTTCAATCAACTTTTTCAGGTAATGCGCGGCTTTGTGCAGGTCTTGCACCCCACCCTTATCGCGCCAGCGCGATAGATACTTCACCACATTCCCCTCGAAGTAGCCCATCCCAGTTGCCGCGATGAAATCCCACGGCTGAATCGGCTTGGCTGAGTAGTGAGCGCCTCCCACTTGCGTGGAATTTGCGCTGGATTGGCCTGCTCCATCAAACGGCCTGCCTGTTTTCACGAACTCATCAAAATCCATTTTTAGCGGCTCTTTATCCATTCCATCTCTCCTTTCATGTAAGGCCTCCATTTTGCCAAAACAATCGCACCATCCCACCCTGCCACACTGTAAAGATACGCAAAGACACCATTTCAGGATAGTTAGTAGATTCAAACCTGAGGCACTATCTACGAATGTGCTCTAAGTCGTTGATTTATAAGGCTTTTTCTATAGAATAGTAAAATAGTAAGTTAGTTATATATTATAATATTTGGGTATGAGTAAAAAAATGCATTAGACTATTAGTCTATTTTCTATCTTAATTTTTAAGTGTTTTATAGATTTTTTTCTTAGACTATTTTAAATCTACTAAGCACTAATCTACTAATCTCGCTAACCTACTAAAAAAGCCAATAAAATCAACAACTTACAGCATATTAGTGGCTCTAAGCTGCGCCGTTTTTTGCAGAAAATTTCACTAAGCTACTCCAAAAAAGTGCAGTTTCTTAGGCTGTTTGCGGCAAAATTATCGGGTGGCGCTTGAGTTCGGCAGCCCTAGGCAGGCTATTGAGAGCCATGTAGATTCCGATGATGTCCAGAAATTGGACGCCATCGACAGCATGGGCAGAACGCAGCAGCGCGGATTTTTTGTTTATATGTGCTACACTGTGTGTCTGCATATACACAGGAGCAAAAAATGCAAGATTCAGGACGAAAACAAGCGCCTCGTCATTACTACTATGGTTACGGAGATCTGCAGGTGGGTGAGTCAGTAGTCATAACGCCAATGGGCGGCGACAACATCACCAAATTGCGAGGGCACATTTACTCTTACGCGAACTATTACGGCAAAGAGTTTGCAACAAAAAAAGAAGGATGGTCTTCACTTCGCGTCGAAAGGCTGAAGTGATGTGCAAAATATAAGAAATCGAATGATTAGATTTACCCACCACCCGCAACGGCAACTGGGCAATGACCCGATAAGGAGAGCAAAAAGATGATGGACTACACCGACGCGCTGGCAGCAGGCTGGCGCATTTTTCCGCTGCACCCTATCGCCAAAGGTGGCGGCTGTGGCTGTGGCAACACTGAGTGCCATGCCGTAGGCAAACACCCGCGCGCCACATCTTGGCAAACTACGCCCGTTTGGGACGCTGACCAGTTAGAATTTTTGGAGGACGAAGAAGGGCACTTTTTCGGCAACCAGTTGCAAGACGGTTACGGTATCGTAGTTAATACCAGCGGGCTGCTGGTGGTAGATGTAGACGGGCGCAATGGCGGCTGGGAGAGCGCCAAGCTAATGGCCGATATCCGCGCGGCCTGTGGATACATTGTGCAGACGGGTAGCCAAAACGGGGAGCACTGGTATTTCAAAGCGCCCGCTGGCATCGACCTAGTGAGCAAACACAAAGACCGCCCCGGCGTCGATTTTAAGAGCAGCGGCTATGTAGTGGGCGATTACAGCCTGCACGCCAGCGGCCACCGTTACAGCGGCTTGCATGGTTCGCCAGAGACTGTAGGCGATGCGCCAGAATCCCTGATCAATTTGATCAAGCGCGCCCCGCGTGTAGCTGGCAACCACGGGGAGATCGAAGCGGGCGAAGTGGCGGCAATGCTAGCCACCATACCAAACGACGGCGCTACTACCTATCAAGACTGGGTGAGCATCGGCATGGCGCTGCACCATGCGACCGATGGCGCACACGATGGTTTATGGCTTTGGCAAGAATGGTCGCTCATTGGCAACCCCAAAGAGGATATGGAGCAGATGGCGCAAAAGTGGCACGGTTTCGGCAAGTCCGCAAGCCCTATCACGGCTGGCACTTTGCGCCACCTTGCGCAAGTAAACGGCTACACGCCGCCAGTGACCTTTGTCGATAACACGGAATGGGGTGAGGAAGCGCCAAAGGTTGCAGCACCGTCGCGCATCGACCTACTAACGCCGCCCGGCCTTGTTGGTGAGCTGACAGCATGGATAAATTCCCGTTGCGCCTACCCACGGCCACGGCTGGCAGTTGCGGCGGCGCTGCAAATAGTGAGCAATGCAGCGGGCTTGACGCACCTAGTTGCAGGGCGCAACACTTCGCTAAACCTGATCACGATCTGCATAGCTGGCAGCCGTACCGGAAAGGGCGCGGTTAAGCGCTGCATCGACATGGCGCATAAGTCGCTTGGACTTGCACCCGCCACGCACGGAAAATTCAAATCCTCGCAAGAGCTGGTGCGCAATGCGATTCAGCATCAAGCCGTGCATTATGTTTATGACGAATTTGGCAAGCAGTTAGAAAAACTAGCGGGCGCTGGCAAAAGCGGCGCGCACTATTTGGAGGACTTGCTAGCCGAAATGATCGCGATATATTCCGAGGCGACGGGAAGCCACGGGCTATCGGGCGACATGAAGCGGGAAATGCAGGAACTAGCGGAGCGCCGCATCGGTGCAATTTGCAAAAAGATGGGATTAGCAGACGATGAAAGCCCGGCGGCGCTAGCCAAGGAAGACCCGCATGGAGAATTAGCCCGTGCATATAAAGCGCTTGACGCGGCAACATCCGGGCTGGCAGAGCCGTACCTAACTTTCTTTGCGCTGTCTGAGCCTAGTAGCTTCAACGCGGCGCTGGATAAGGATAGCTGGTTACTGACTGGCGGGTTTTTAGGGCGCGCGCTGATCTTTGAAGAAGCCGAAACCGTGCCCCGCGAAAAGCCACAAAGCGAAGTCAGCCAAGCCGATCTACCCATGCATATAGAAGGCAGGCTAGCAGCGCTGCTCCAAGCTGGCAGCGCATCAAGTGGCAACGGCGACCGCGTAGAGCGACTAGGCGACTGGCAATACATCCAGTGGAGCGCAGACGGACTTGCCTTCCTGTCAAAAGTTGGCCAGTATTGGCTAGGCGTTGCCGAAATCGAGCGCGATTCAGGCAGCG
>JAOQMQ010059676.1:7500-25076 GCA_027563845.1 Erythroxylum subrotundum | reverse complement strand
TTAGTTCAGGAAAGAAGATCTTGGCCAGCAAGCTTCTGCCCTTGGCCCCTTCCGGGTGGGATCCCAACTCCTTCGCTCCTTGTCTTTGTTCTTTTTTTTCAATGTGAGGGACTGATTTATAAGCAGGAGATTAGCTTATCGGAAAGAAAAGAGAGAGTGATTGCAGCTGGCTAGCCTATGAACCTGTTTGAAAAAAAAGGGGTATACTCTAGAAGAAAAAAAAAAATTGTCGAAGGGAAGCCACGAAAAGGAGAGCAGTAGGGCGGCTGCTAAAGTTGGTTATTAGTATCTGAGTTATAAAGCATTATGGCAAGCCTGCCCCTGCCCGGGGGGTAGGGGAGGCGAAGCGGTTAGGCTTGTTGAGTTGCAAAGAACCGAATCCCTTGTTCTAGGTGAGGGCATTTCTAGAAACTGATGATCTTTGCGAGCACGAGTGAGTTATACACTACCTTCCTACCCCGGTAAGAGAGAATTGCGTAAGGGGCGAAGCGAAGAGAAAGCCCTATCAATGAACGGATTTGTTTCCGTGGGTCATAACCCGGAGAATTGATCATCAAATAGATAGGGGCCGGGTCCAATGGATAGGCCAGCTTTGTAGGAATCAATCATATGAAGTGGAGGTAGTTCGCCAGGTTGGGATATCCACCAGGAGAGTCGGGATATCCAGTAACTCGCCAATCGGTAGTTACAATTGGGACGGGCTTAGTTTGATACTCAGTGCCCCTTCCCTTAATTCCTCAGTCTCGGTCTGTAGTTCAAGGCAAAGAAGCAAAGGAAAAAAGCTCACCATTGAACCAGGAATCAAGCCAGACGGGACGACTACCTTTAATAGGAACTCAGACTGATAAGCAGATATTTGGCTCAATCGAACATGATAATTATCATCCAGAAGTCTTAAACAAATATCTTTTCGACAGCCACAATTTTCGCTAGGAAAAGCTCCTTCAAAAGGAGGGATACTACAAGGCAATCTCATGAGGGTTTGCATAAAGAATGGGCCCCTTTTCGGGAAATGAGATAGGGTTGCTAACAACCAGTAGCTCAAAGGTTGGTAACCGGTGAAGGATAAACAGAATGAAAATAGCGAAGAGCAAACAAGGACGTGACTGAAGGAAGTAGCTCACGATCCAGCCAAGTAATCAATCTCAGTATAAGTTGCTCACTTCGGTAAGTGGTTAATTGCTCCTAGAAAGCCAAGTTCTAAACTACGAAGGAAGATTTTCCAATGGGTCCGGGTCCGGGGATACAATAGGATGAAAGAGGATAGAGTGAGTGGAATATGTAGACGTAGGCATGCCTCTACAAGCGATAGATCGAGCCAAAGTGTGTAAGATCGGATCAACCCATTGAAGAAGATCGGATCCAGCCAAAGTGTGTCAACCATTCGTCTCAGCATTACCTTCTCACCCAGGCATTCAAAGCAAGCAACCGGAAATCTACTAAAGAGTAGCAGCAAAACGCAATCAGACCTCTGATTATCAAAGCGTTCATGGCGGTGTGGGCACCATCCTTTTCTGATGCTTGGCACGGGGCTTTTTCGTAGTTTCAGTTGCTAGTCTGAGTTCATCTTTTCCACTCTGCTGTTCAAGCTATCTCAGAAGAGGAAAGATAATGGAGGGGTAGCCGAGGAAATGAAATGGATTGAAGAGGTAAACGTTTTAGCTTATTTGAATGAGATATTCAAGTCAGAACTCAAGCGGACTCGACCAGTCTACAATGAAGAAAGCGGGTTCCTCTTCCTTAAATAGTTGAAGAGTGGGAACACTCTATTAGCTAACTCTAGCTGTAGCAGCGAGGGGCGAAGCGGTATTCTAGTGAAGTACAGAAGTGAAGGTTCGACGAAATCAAATAGGTTGTTGTGAAAGAATCAATTCCTTCCTAGCAATTGAATCCACTCCTGGTGATGACTGGAATTCAGTGAGAAAACCGTACCGTGGGCCAGGGTCTGAAGGTTTGAGTTCTCTGTTCCCGATTCTTTCTTAGAAGCTGTTCCCTACTACTGGAAGGAAGCTCATCCTGTACTGTAATTAGTAGCTAGGAAGCAAAGGAGAAAGTCAGCAAGGTGATACGGAGTATCGCAATGCAAGTGCAACGAACTCAAAGAAAGAGTTGTTTACTTGTCGAAGTCATAGGTAATGGTCTAGTCCCACACCCACGGGCAGAAGGAAGCAAGCGTAGAAACTGATTTTAGAACTCAGTATCCGTTTTTTCGAAGGAAAGCAAAGCTAACCATCTATCTAGCAGTCAATTCAGTCTCCGTCTAAGTGGTTAATCCGACGAGTCAATTCTCAATGCGATGCTGCTATCCGTTCGACGATCCTACTTCTGATGTCACCCTCCCAGTGGAATGGAATATCCCAACTATTCTCTATCCAATTCCGGAATGGATCATGAAAGATTTATTTTATTCTTGAGATGCCTTTAAGGAAAAGCCAATTATAGAAGCGGGTGGCAGGGAATGAGAGTACTCCTGTGATAGCAAAGTATAGAGATTATTTAGAGCTAGGGGTAGGCCATCGAATCTATTCCTGCTTGACTTGATTCTAAGATGCCTTAGATCTCTTTCTCGTTCGAGGTGGGAGTAGGCAGTTCTCTATGAACTGGATGTTGAATTATCAAAAAGATGATAGGAAGGCGATGACTGCTACTAGTCGAGCAAGGGCATCTGATCTCAAGACGAGGCTTTTCAAATTGAAAAGGGGATATGGCAGTGACTATAGCTGGGAACTTCTCCCTCCTCTTAGAGGTGGGTGGGCCAAAACTCATTTCAATGAGACTCCGATCTGCCCGAACTGAGTCCAGTCCTATTAGAGATGGAGGCGAATCAAGCAACTCAACTAGATGGATGAGATAAGAAGGAAGAACCACTGATAGCATTTGCAGCCGCTGATTTCCAATCGATATACAAAGGGTTGGACGGTACCGTTCTTCTTTCCGTTCCGGCTCATCAACCTGAACACCATTCCCAAGCTCCTTGATTGAGTATTCTAAAACCCGGGTTCACACCACGACAGGGAACAAGCTCTTTGCGCCCCACGTATGGCTTCCACTGTGATGTTCGGTGAATAGTATGCCGAGTTTGCTTCGATTTCACTCGTTGAGGGTTGAGGAATAAAAACCTTTGCAAAACTTGTATCTAGCTGGAACGGGTAACTAAACTATACAATCAAAAGTGAAAAATTCGCCTGAAGCGGATGGAGACCTCTCTTTATCCGCCTTCGGGCTTTGAAAAAAGGCTTCGTACCATGAGGAGACTGGCTAGGAAAGAAAGAAAGGGGCGCATCGGTAAAGACATAACAGTTAGCTGTTCAGGACAAGTGGCATCAGTTCTTTGCCTTAGGGAAATTAGCCTCTCTCGTCCTCTAAAAGGCCTTATGATCGGAAAAAGGGCCCTAGAAAGTACTCAAGGAAAGATGCTTCTATCGCTCTTTCGTCTTTGCTTGAAAAAACTTCATGAAACTCAAATCGTTGAAGGCCCTTTTGGAATGTTTGCTTACCCGATTCTATAAAGGACTACTATATACTCTATTTATATTTCCAATCTGATTTTTGGTAATCCTGCAAACCCTATAGTCGAGTCCTACATATGACCACTTTCCTTACCTTAAATGTCTTACTTCTCCATAGGCTTCCACTGCTTATGACTGGGCAACTACCCTATTTCACTCACTCGAAGGCTGCCAGAAGGAAGAGAGATTTCTACGGGAAGGTAGACGGAAAGCAACTTCAACTTCAAATCCTGAGGCTTTTAGCTTAGCACCACTTCTACGCCCCCTCAAAAGCAATTGGACTAGATGATGCCCTTATGACTCCAACCGACGGGAAGGCCAGACCAATAATCATAATATAGAATGGAAGCAGAAATCATCCCTCTTCTAGTCAGTCAAACGAGTCATTTCATCCCACTAGGCCTCGCCTCTTAGCTCTTATGTTTTGTATTCCATGAATCCGGTAGAAAGGGGAGTCCTTATATGGATGGAATCTAGTCACTCGCACCCACATGGAACAAGAGAAATCCAGATTTCATTATTGCAGTGAAAGTGATTGAATAATCTGATAAAATAAAATAGGCATAATGCCCCCGCTCGAAAAGTGTATAATTTAGTAGTTCTGTTAACTAAAAGATTGGAAGAATGACGACTTTTGAAAAAGTGCTTTTTTTATTTGCTATTTGCAAAGGAATTGTGCTAATTAAAAATTTTTATTTGATAATGAAAAGAGAGATGGTCTTTGGCTTCCTGTAATGGTTGTTAAGGTCAAAACCTGATTTGTGATTTGGAAAGACCCTTCCCTGATTTTCTCTATTCCAATTTACGAAACGCTTAACAACATGGTAAATAAAAAAAATGTCCTAAACTTTTATCAATTCTTCACTAAAATATCATATGTCTGCTGCTGTGGGATTCGATTAATTGATCACCGCGGCTTAGCTAAAGAGTTTGATTTATATATCCTTTCTTTTTTGATAAAGTTTAAGGTGAACTATAAACAAAGGACTCATCAAACTGTCCCCACTGACCCATCTCAAACAAGACTGTCAGGGTCGATGCTTGCTTTAAGAGAAAATGAACAGACTGAAACTATATACGCTAGCTTACCTTGTTTGGCTTCTATCCCTGCTTTCCATCGCATCGAGTGGTACCTGGGCATAGCATGTCTTGTCAATAAATGTTACGTTGAATGCCACAGGAAGAGCTTGGGGGGATAAGACAGAAGATCGGGCTTGGAGGCATACACTACATAAAAGAAAGGAAACAACAAATCAAGGAGGGGAAAACCAATGCTACAGGCTTTCCTAACTTGGCTACTTCCATTTTCACGAGGATAGGCGTACAAGCTCGTCGCCCTTGTGTCAATTCTCCATTTTTCATAGTTGAAACTTCAATTGAATCCAAACCTGACTGAAGCAAGAGAGCTACCTTCCTTTCCCGCTTAGAAATGGAGTTCCTAAATAGTCAAAAAAATTTGCCTTTCGTTTGAAAATGAATCTAAGATGTCATGTCAAGTCCTTTCTCGAGTCAGATTCTTTCACAGCAGATTAAAGAGCTGCCTCTGATTTCAAAAGAACCATGGCATGAGATGCTTCTTCTATTTTCGGATTCCTCTTTTTCACTCACTATCAACAGGAAAGGAATAAGTGCCAAGCTTCAGAGCGGATTCAATAGCTAAGGTTACTGATATGCGCGGAAACGGAAAGGCTTACAGCTGCTACGAGAAGATCTGTCTTACCTTATTCTATTTCTAGCTCTTAAAAAATTTCTAGTTAGCGTCACAAAGAGCCCCCCTCGGTGAAAGCAGTGACACCGCTTACGGGAGCAAGGGATGATTGAACTGTTACAAAATTGTTTACAAGGGTAGGAGCGATTACTGATTCAATCACACCGGATACTTTCACAGCTACTATCACTCTAAGAACGGGTATTCATCCCAGAGCTCCTAGGCAAATCAAGTCAAGCAGGATCGGATTCAGTTCCCTTTCTAGCGGCGGTTCCTGATTCAATTGGTTGTGGTACTCTTGATTCAATTCCACCAAACCTGAAAACCGTTCCATAGGAGCTTGCATTCGAGTCTTTTTCTTCATATATGATGTCACTTCTTTCCCCTGCTTTTAGTGAAGTTCCTAAATAGGAATATGTGGCATTTTTAAAAAAAAAAAATATCATCTCTCGGGAATTTCTCGAGTAAGAAAAATGTGTAGCTTCTTCTCAAGCAGTAGCACCGGCAACTAAAAAAGTCTTCTATCCAACACCGGTTACTTATATAAGACCAAGAGCAAATAATGGAACAATTACCGAATCTGAATGTTATTCAACTAAGACTGATCTTCCCTCTGTGCCATTTGTCCCTTCTCCTATTGCTATTGATTCCATTTTATCAAACCAACAATTAGGAAAGATCCAAGCAGCACCACTGATTTTACTAAAACAGCGTATTCTATTCCTGAGACACCTTCCTCCAGGCTATTCAATATCTGGCGTTCCAGGTGCCGTCGCGTCATTGAGATCTTCAGAGTGGCGGGGACTTCGACTGCCTTGTCTCGGGTGAAGAGAAGGGGTAGTAGGCTTAGTAGGGCTCGAACCTACAATATCACCGTTATGAGCGGTACGTTTCAACCAATTAAACTATAAGCCCCTAGGGATCTCTACATGCAATTCCCTCACTTCGGGAAGAGCGGACGAAAAGAGAAAGAAAGGGGAGGCCATTGCTCTATCTGCTTCTTCCTTTTCCCAGGTTTTGCTCAAATCTGTGCGCCCTGCGACTTTATTATACAATATCTGGTTCGATAGGACCAGGAATGAATAATTAGAGAAAAAAAAAATGCTTATCTTATTTATTAATAATAGAACTCTTTTTTTCTATATCTATTATTAAATATAAAAAAAAGACAAAAAAATATCATAGAATAAATAAGTAAAGCAAGCGGCCCTTTCGCGACTCAAACTGGCGGTACGCTTTCCGGCTCGCAACGACTCAAACGGGCGGAGGCTCTCTATTTGCTTGCAATGCCGGCTGTTCGCCTTTAGCTAAAAGTAAAAGTAACACTTTGCCCCCCACTTCATTTTGGATTAAATAAGAAAAAATACATAAGGAGTAAAAAAGAAAAACTTGGTTACGGGAACCGAAGGTTAGTCCGACTACTTACTTTACTACACCTACAGGGAAAAACAAGTCTATCTGAGAGATGCGTTCGATAGGGGGCTACCTTGAGTGACCGAAGTGCGCTAGCCGGCTAACTGATTTCCGCTGGGTGTAAAATAGTATGCTCCATGCCCTGGACCAGTGGGCTGTACGAGTCAGAGTCTGTCCTGACTATCCTCTTTTCGCTCCACGAACAAATGAGACACGTTATTCAATGAGGTCGAAGAGGGATGCGGGGATCACAACTATACAAGAGCTACAAAGGTGGCCAGCCACAACCTAAAACCTAAATATCAGCCCGGCGACAGACATGAAAGCACACGTCTATAGATAGGAGACCAAAAACGGAGCTAATTTCCACTCTCGCCATGATGAAAGTGCAACTGACATTACCGTCGCAGCAACTAAGGAAGTCTTTAGACTGACTGGATTCGAGTGACCCGGCCCTCGAACTTTCACCTCATGGAATAGTTATATAGATAATGCCATCCGAGAGCGCTTTCCACGAAAGTGAGCCAGTGTACCAAGTCCTTGAAATTTGCCAGTCTTGGTAGGCCGGCCCAAACGGCTAGCATCTAACTTAAACTCAAAAGGCAAGCCTCCCTTTGAGGGCTGGGAATCTGTCCATAGCGCTAACTGGTATTAGTGATCTTCCTTCTCGTCTTCTCTTAGCCCTTATACGATACGAGGCCTTTTAAAAGCCGCTTGGCAAAGAAAAAAGAACGACGAGCGCTTCCGAATCAACTAAACAAAAAGCTTCTACCACGCACGATATTTAACGCAGAAAAAGCAACCTTCACACCTTAACTAACTTAATAAACAGCAATCAACACAAGAGCGCGCCTGCTCCTAGGCTCGATATATCTCTAAAATTAGGGTTCCCAACAAACAAGCAGAAGTCCCAAACACTAAGATTTTGACTGCTATTAATATTAACTCACCCCCTTTGGAGCTCCATTCCTTAATAAAATGTACTATTCAACCAAGTTCCCGAGGCTTACCCGGAAACAAGTTTTCAAGCTGTCCTTTAGGAAATCAAAGAAGCCTATCCAATCCTACTTCTATCCCCCGCGAACTAGTTGGAGTCTTAAGGCAAGTCAGCCTAGTTCCGGCTATGCTGGAGATTTCCTGTCTATCTCAGTACCCTTTTTTATTATTTATTACAGCCTTAGGGATCTTAGGCGGGAAAGAGGATCTCGGAATCATCTGGTTAAGAGTGCTTTTCTTCTCTTGCAGCAAAAAAGGGAGTTGCTCGAGCTATTCTCGTTGGCCAGGTTGAAGCAGCAGCTTTCACTTCCAAGGGATTAGGTAGGTGAAAGGTTTGGTCCACATACCTTGTGTAAGCCCTTTCTTGGGGTATCTTTTAAGCCATAGTTAAAGGGAGTGATGCTATTTGCTCGGATGTGGGTGAAAAAGAAAATGTGCTCCGCTCTTAGTGATCTCACCTCTGATGTTAGTGATCCTACCTTTGAGCTCTCAGTTGTAACGGATGCCCGGTCTAACTGATGTCCTGATTCCCAACTTTTCTCTGGTCCTGTCCTTTACTTTCCATCAGTCCATCCCGTTGGAGTGGAAGGTGGAGTTCCCAGACAAGGAGTTGGATAGGAAGAAATAGGACAAAGCAAGAAGCTAGTTTACTTTGCTATCGACCCAGCCTACCCATTTCCATCCCTAATGCAAGCAGTTTTCTAACAGTATTCTAGGTCTAACCGCTAATACCTTGGCTTGGATACCAAGCTCCCATGCTCCGAGAGTTTGACTCCCAGTAGTTCACTATGGTTAACCAGATCGATTAGGTAAGGTCCGACGGAAGTGAAGTAAGCGGGGGCAGCCCCAGCAAAGTGGTCTCATAGCACTTCCCTCGGATTTTGCCAAGGAAGGCACAACGTTGTCACACAGTTCATTGGTAAATCAACCATGTCACGAGTTTGGCTAAGCAACTAGTTAGTTCAATCAGGACTGCCTTGCTGCAACCTAGGGGTCACCTGGTGAATGGTCTCAAGCAAGCATTAAGAAGTGCTCGTGTATTCTACTCTACCTCGGGAAAATGAGCTTGCCGAGTTTCAACAGCTGAACTTAGCCCGAGGAAATGTAAAAGCGAACAAGGGGGGCAGTTGGCTCGTAAGCTCAAATTAGAAAATCATCGATAAGATTCAAATAAAAGCCGTTCTTTTTTTTCATTTTAAGGCGGGTGGAACACGCTCTTCGGGCCCCAGGTCATGATACCGAAAAACAGTTTGATTTTATGCCTGAAATTTACATACATCTATCTAAGTAGTCTTCGGGATTCAGATCAGAAGGAGCATACCTCTATCTAATAAGGGAGTACTAGGGTTGTCAACCCCTTGGTGTGGAATCGAATTAGGTTAGCTCTATGCTAGCAAGAGCTAGCCGGGCCGGCCTCCTAAGCCTAATTCCTGAAATCATGGAATTGTATTCGCTAGCCTTTCAACCATCGACATATCTGTTCCGTTCCCCGATCCTTCCACAGCCGAGCAAACCAAGTCACGTTGCAGGGCCTGCTCTCGCATTTCTTTCATTAGAAAACTCCAGTTCGTGATCCGTGGAAGGCTTTGATCTTATCTTCGGTCGTAGTAATGCCAGTCTCCGCTTTCTATCCTAAGAAAAATGGCTCTAAGATGTGATTCTCTCCCTCACAGCTTGCATTCGATGCCTATTTTTATATGATTCAACCTCCTACTGCTCTTAGATTAAGGCTACCGTAAACCTCAAGCCCTAAACCTGATTGGAGCCTCTTCGTGCCTTACTTGTCTGTCCTGCTTCCTCTCTTAATTCAATATCTCCTGCGAATCCTTATCCTGGCATCTATCTAAGGTAGAAAATGCCTTACAATTGAGTTCTTCGAGAACAAGTCCTGTTCACTCAACCATAGGCGCTGGCATTCCTGTTCTTGCAGCTACTTCTGGGCACGTGGGTCTCTTTGATCCAATTTAGGCAGCCTCAGTCCCCACAGCATAGTCTGGTCCATTTTACACGACCTTTCAATCTGTATAAGTTCCAGCTCTGTCTACCCTAGCTAGGCGAAATGGCAGTTTCATGTGTTGTGAACAAGGAATAAGCGGTCTTATCTGCTGTTGCCGTTGCCGATCTGATCTTTTCTTTCCTGGGTGTGGACGAGACAAAGTCTTCCTCTTAATAAGATTCTGCTCCCGCTGTTCTCAAGGTATCTCCTGACTCGAGGGTGAGAACGAGAATCGAATCGATTGAATCACAAAAATCTATTCACTTATATAGAAGCAGAATCGAAAAAGGAGCGGATGGTTCATATAGCAGTGGAAGAGTCAGTCGCCTTTTTTGAAGTCTGGGCTTTCGAGATCGAATCGTAGCCAAAGTGTTTTTCAAGGGAAGATCAGCTGTTCACATATCAGCTGCTACTTTGAATCCTCCTTCGCACCGCATATCCGATTCTTGCGTTGAAGTAAGCGCGCTGGTCACGTATTAGTATAGTAGAGAAATGCTATTCTTCCCTCTTTAATAAGAAGGAAGTTAGTCAAAGCACATAAGTGAGAGAAAGTGAATAGAAACAAACTACTATCATCCTTTTTCTATTTGCATAAGAAAAAGAAGCTAATCAAGATTAGTTGCGGGACTTTCTTTGGCCTAGGGAAGGGAATGGTTGTTCGCCTTTCCTTTTATTGGTCGGTTCGAATCCAATTCGTGAGAAGGAAGTGATCTTTAGCGAGTTTCGAATCTTTTTACCCTTCAGTGGTAAACAACTATAGGAAGTATCCTCGGGACTGATCAAGGTTAGACTTTCATTGCTTCAATTCAAGAACAACCATATGGGGCACCTTTTAGGACACATGCGAACAATCCAACTACTACCTCTACTTGATCTTCGTATGCTATTCTCTTCCCAACCCAACCGTCCTCAGTAGGGCTCAATCTCTATGCCGGATGCTCTTTGGTGCTACCTTCCCGCCTACTATTGAAAAAAAAAGAGAAAATTGGATTCCAGGCTATTCAATATCTGGGACTGAGTTCCAGGGATCACCTAAAACATCGTTGTCAAGGTCAGTCTTCAACCCCTTCCCCGAAACCCTAAATGCCCTTACCCACCTGCCTTTGGCTATATTGAGCTTGTTCATAAGCTTGGACAGTTCTCCTTCCTTGGACATTATGTTCATCCGACCACCGCTCTTCCTCGTTAACTCACGGATGGAATATCATACAACATAACAAATCCGGCTCGTTACTACTACTTGAACCTTACCTACCCGAGACACAAGCAGACTTGCGTAGGAGCATCGACTGGTGAAAAACCTATTCTTGTTCACAGCAAACCATTACCATATTGTTTCCTTTAACGGCGCTAATGATAGGAAAGAAAGGCTTCCCTGGAATACGGTCTTTTTTAATTGGGAATCGAATAGGAAGGAGAGAAGCCAATTTCCCTTATTCAATTTCATTTCCCTTATTCAATTTATAGTTAGAGGCTAAATACAGCAGTAATCAACTATACGATAGCACAAGATCTTCCCTCTTCCAATCCAATGCCCAAGGAATGAGACTGATTGTTGGGCAAAGGAACACTTCTCCCTCTTATAACATTATTAACACAGAGCGAGTTATCCTTTAACATCCGGAACCCTGTCTTTAAGTGTTCTACGTGCTCCTCCAAGTTATTACTATAGACAACAATATCATCCAAGTAGACCACCAAGTCCAAGTATGGGTAGAATATTTGGTTCATGAGGGTGAAGAATGTGGCGGGAGCATTCGTAAGGCCGAAAGGCATGACTAGAATGGTAGGATCCATACCTTGTCACGCATGTCGTCTTCGGCTTGTCCCCCCTCCCCCTCGGCCTCGGGGAAGATGGGGTTGATTAGATTGAAGATTGTCAGTAAGGCAGCGGAATTCTTTTTTTATATGTATTCTTTTTTTTCTATTTGCTTTGCCAGGTGCTTAAACCTGAGTCTAGCACGTACAGGTAGGTATGTTCTACTACTAAAAGACAGAACCGGTTAAATCAATAGGTCGTTCCTCTCAATTACATATGCATAAGAGGATGTTGACGTACCATCAGGGCGGTATGTGCGATAAAAGACGGATTAGTCCGTAATTAGTGTTACTGTTGTAGGGTTAGTAGCCTTGAGTCTACTCATGTTCAATGGTATTGACTTTCTAACCTCTGCAAAGGTAATTGAGCTCTCGTTCTCGTATCTCCGAAAGATCAGTAGCCGCCTGGGGCTGGCGGAAGTCCCCGCGGGTAGTGGGGTCGGAGAATCTTTCTGACTGGGATGGATGCTTTCACTCAATGGGCAAGGAGCTTCATGTCACCTCCACGCTGATTCAGAAGGTGTTCGGTAGACCGAACCCGCCAGCCATATCTATTCCTCGATTCTTTTGATTGAAGGTACAAGCGAGATAGGAAGGACAGGGCCAGGCCGGGAACAGCACCGCAGCGGGAACTCCCCCGAAGGAAATGTGGGTTCGTTCCTGAACCAAGGAGGCATTCGTCAGCGTAGGAAGGCCGACTACGCTCTGTTTGTCAAGAAAAGGTAAGGAACAAAGGTCGTTTCATCGATTCTTCAACATTATCAATAAATAGATCGACCCATAGGATAAAGGGGATAGAAGAGACACAGGAATGGAATCTTGGATTCAACTAATTTCTGACAATGAATGGCTGTCCGCTGCCGAATGATTGATCGTGTTGCCATAAGCATCGAAATCAATGGAATAGTCTTTTGGAGGGGTAGGAAAGGTAATCTGCTGAGATGGGGATCACTTCAGGCTTTTCACGAAAGTACGAGATGCGCCCGAACTCGAGAACCTTCGCTGAGCGCAGCAAGGCCTCGTTGGTCATTCCTTGGTCGTAACTTCAGTGTGACTCGTGAGGGGGTTATAAGAAACGCGAAATCAGATTCTATATAGTGATCATTCTAGCGCTTCCCTCTGAAAAAAAAAAAAGAAAAAGAGAGCAGGGTTTTTTCCTTCAACAATCATACCTCGGTCACTTCCCCCCTCGAGAGCTAACAACAGCGGATAAGAGAACTGCTTCTGAAATCAGACTTGTTCGCAGCTAATAGTTCTGTCCTACTTTTCTTTTTTATGATTGATCCGAATATCGTTCACTCTGTGAGATAATGGATCTAACGTTAGGGTTTAGTGACTCCATCTCTCTTGCCGGCTTAGCCGAACTACTTGAACCCGAGTCATTTGCTTCCTTAAGCCATGTCCATACTAAAAGAGCTAAATCGGATGGTGACTAGATTCATTCCGTAGCACGGGATTCTGTAACAGCAAAAAAAAGAAGACCCCTACTACCGGATCAACAGGAACATTTTTTTCTGAGAAAGAAAGATTTTCTCTCCCTAAAGTATCATCTTCTAAAGTCTATTGTTTCTGATCGTGACATCCAATTTATGAGTCACTTCTGGAGAACTTTATGGAGGAAGCTGGGAACCCAATTGAAGTACTTTACAACCTGTCATTCACAAACTGATGGTCAAACAGAGGTGACCAACCGCACTTTAGGCAATCTGTTGCGTTGTCTTGCTGGAGAAAATGTTGCTACTTGGGATCGAACACTGCCACAACCAGAATTTGCTTACAACAGCACCGTTACAGGGAAAGTACCATTTGAACTAGCCTATGGGGGAGTTTCCAATCATATTTTGGACTTGGTTCCTTTACCAACTACAATGCCGGTTAGTGATGATGCTGAAGCAACCATTGATCGTATTCGTCAATTGCATGAAGAGGTAAGAAAGACTATTAAAGCAAGCAAAGCCGTCCAGCCGTACGTTTTCCCTTTCATTTCGAATTCATTCTTGAATTCAAAAAACCCTAAGTAGGAATTGAACCTACGACCAGTCAGTTAAGCGACGACCGTTCTACCGCTGAGCTATTAGGGTGTGGCTTAAGGCATTGGCTTGCTAATCAACGATAAATCTTCTAGTACCACGGGCTGAACCCCGCGGGAACTAAATATAACCATGGAGATTTTGGTATCAGACGAAACAAAAAACACTGAATTGATAAAATCAGTCCGAAACTACCGAATGGGTAACAAACTTAGGGACTACCAAACGAACTAAACAATGAATACTATTCCTTTTCGACAACTTGAATTAAACCATCTCTACTAATAAAGATTAAACCTCCATAACAAGGCGAAGGGGCGTTCCCCGGTACAATAGAAACTATTTCTCCAGCCAGATCCAACTCAAACAAGCAACTAACAATATCTTCTTCGAAAGACACGTTCTCGCTTTCGAGACTCATCAATGGAAAAGACACGAAACCTTCATGAATGTAGCGAGAATAAGAAAGACCGGGGTATGCGGTTAGAAATTCCCGGTCGAAATCGGCTAACATAAAATTGAGTAAGACCATTGTGATAAGCCCAGCGGGTGGTATCCCAGCCCCAGTAGACCAATCCTTTCCTTTTTTATCCAAAATAGGTATTGCTAAAAACGATGAAACCAAGTCAAAAACGTACCTATCCCTCACCAAGGATTCCAGCTTTCGCAAAAGACTGGTACGGGACATTTTTTTTAAGGAGTCAGGCAGATCCAATTTGAAAAGCTTGATTCCCCTGCCCCCTCCAACTAATCGGCCATAGAACACCCGGCGATCCGCTCGAAACCCAAACGACTGCTCTAGAAAGACAGAAGAATGCGCAAAATGAACGCTTAACATACGCGCGAGAGCGATTAAAACGAGATCGTCCCGGGCGAACAGCAAAATCCAAATCCGGTAAGTCGGGCAGACAAAAGCTGTGAGAAAAAACCTCTTGGGGGTGGTCTTTTGGAAAAACCTCAAGCTTTAGCGGTGACAAAGCAAACACCTCTTCTAACAAATGCTTTTGGATTGATTTTACCCTTCCCGGTCTCAACGAAGGAAAAAAAAAGAAAACAATTCTATATATACAAAAGCTATTTCTATATAAAAGAAAGTTGTTGTTTCGAACATAAAGAGGAAGCTTTCATACCCTGATTTCGTCTTTGACTTGTTTTTTTTCTTTTCAAACTTTAGGACGGTAGTCAAGTCAAGCCAAGCTAAAAGTAGTGAAAGTGTTGACACCATAAACTGTTTTTATTAAGAGTCAATGAGGATTGTGCCACGTGTTGTCCCAGGTGTACGGGTTAAAGGGATGCGACGTCGTTCTGGCTACAATTCCACGATGTATGAAATTCCTTCATCGTCTCAAGTAGGGGATTAGGACCTCGAAGCCACTGGAAATACCCAGAGGTCTGTCTTCGAATCAGGAAGTACCAGCAGATAATGAAGTAGGTCTGGTCACTCGAGCAGAATTGTTGGCCATGTTAGATAGAAATCACCAGGCCGTAAATGAGTACTTCGATAAACAGATTCAAGAAATGACGACCGATAGATATAAACGAGAAACTGAACGAATATAGGAGTCATGGAGGCGTGACTGTGAAACCATACTTTGGTACAGTTAACAAGGTTGGTACCTATGTTAGCGAAAGGACACATCGAGAGGCTGATAGAGTTATCTTAGATATAAACCAGTCCTTGTCAGCTACAGTGGCACCGATGGCCAAACAAGTGGCCAGAGAAGTCATAGTCACCCAGGAGCCCATAGTTTCTAAGCACAATGAGACTAACCAAGCCTTGGTTGGCGAGATCCAAAGAGTAGCCTCGAATGCAGGCCAGAGATCTGACTTAGAAAGGAATCGAATGACCCTTAGCACTAGGGCACCCCCACAGGACCCTAGGTACCTCTAGCTAATAAATTCCCAAGCCTTAGGGAGAACCCTTTATTCGAAGTCCCTAACCAGAGGGGTAACCCTTTGTTTGAACAAGGGGGGCAGGGTGTCCCATTAGGATATCCAACACAAGTACAGAATAGTGGTTCTCCTCAAACGAATAACTTGAGTCTACCTTCGCCAGAGTAACCCAGTGATTGGACAGAATGCCCAAGTCCCTAAAAATCCTAAAATAGATGCTTCGAATGGCCAAGTGACAGGCCAAAAAAGTCAGGCACAGCACCTCAACGCTTTTAGTAGCGTGGGGAGAGCGGCCGAGCATCAGTTGAAGCAATTGACTAAGTCGCATATATAGATCACGATCGAGCAACTAAACGTGATCGTGGTCAAGCTCGTTCGGCTGAGATCTTTCCTCAATAGGAAAAGGTCGGTCTTGACTTGATGCCGTCCCCAATTCCTATTCTTTTTCAGGAAGTGGACTAAACTCATCTTGAAGTAGTTCTCCTCCCCGGTTAGTTCTATAGGAGTCAGAGCGTAGAAGAATCAACTAAGTCAACAGATTGCGAAGACTAGCCATCCTTCTGATCTTCCTATTCGGGTCTAGCCTCAAAGCTTCCTTTCTCTTTTCCCGTTACACGGACACCTCTTTCATTCCTTTGTGTATCGATCAAAGAGTATATGCTTCACACACCTCATTTAGAAAGAGTTAACGAACAGAACAGTTCATGGGAGACAGAACAGAAAAGAGAATGGCTTCCTAGTTCTGTGATAAATGACGGAACGGACAGACAGACATCAAAGGAGCTGTGCCAAGTCCGGAAGCACGGCACAAGATAGTGAACAAGTCCTAGGCTTTTGACATCTCAGCCCACTGATCAGAATGGAGCTGGTTCATCTGATTTGTTGAAAGGAAGATTTCCATTTTTCTACGTATTTGATTCAAGTAGGAATTAAATAACAATGACCTCTCGGCTACCGTACCGATCGGGATTGAGCTTCCTCAGATGGAGCTGAAGAGAGAAATTCCAGTCAGGGAAAAATTTGTGATCGATCCCGTGCAGAAGAATAAAGAAAAGAACCAACGAGACCCGTGCTGAAAAGGCATAACGGAAACCAGTCCCGCGATCTTTCTCTTTCAAGTTAGCAGATCGGCTCTCCTCAGTGAATTGTAGCCAAATCGATTCTATCTTTGTAGAGCCACTTTTTTTGTATTTGAGATGGACCAGAAAGGTGCCTGCGGGCCTCACACAAGTCTATCCTCGATCAGCTACCTCTTAGCAACGAGATGTGTGATTGGCTTGGCTATGGTTCTGCCTTTCCTTTAATTAGGTTAGAATTGAGACCCTCGGGGTCCTTCCCTTACTTGAGAACAGCAGGGGCGGTCTTTACAATTCTTTCATAACATCTGTTATAAATCAGTCTAAGTTTTATATGGTATGGGATAATAAACAAAATGTTTTTGTCCTTTCTAGGACCTTCATCTAATCATTTCGAATCTTTGATTGAACTGTCCAAATCCGCCACTCACTCCTTGGTTGGTCTTCCATTCTCTTCCCCGAGTTCTATTAATTAGGAATCGTCCTTGATTATCTTTAAGGCTATTCCTTCCCCTCCACATTGCACAGACGAGTTGGCTAGACTCTTCCGAAATTTCGTATAGAAAGAAAAAGAGATTTGTCTTGCTTCTTCACAGGATAGAAAAATGAAAGTGAAAAGGCAAGATCTTAGGAAAAGTCTTTCGACAGAGAAAGTACGATCTGTTCATTAATAGTAGCGGCGTTCCCCCTTGACCTGGCCGGGCTTTAGCGCCCTTCTTTCTTTGTTTGTGTCTCTTTCTTTCTCCCATACTTTCCGTTGGTCAACAACCAACAAAAGCTCTCTATACTTCTTCAATAAAAGTACAGGAAGGACTCTCTTTCTGTCTGGAATCATTCTTTCAAAATAAATCATGCCTCAACTGGATAAATTCACTTATTTTACACAATTCTTCTGGTCATGCCTTTTCCTCTTTACTTTCTATATTCCAATATGCAATGATGGAGATGGAGTAATTGGGATCAGCAGAATTCTCAAACTACGGAATCAACTGCTTTCACACCGGGGGAACAAGATCCGGAACAAGGACCCCAAGAGTTTGGAAGATATCTTGAGAAAAGGTTTTAGCACCGGTGTATCCTATATGTACTCTAGTTTATTCGAAGTATCCCAATGGTGTAAGGCTGTCGACTTATTGG
>JAOQMQ010059676.1:0-2500 GCA_027563845.1 Erythroxylum subrotundum | reverse complement strand
TTTGATTCGAGTTTGAAAAAGAGACTAGGCTCTTAGCCTTTAGGAATCCATGCCTTAAAAGAGCTCTAGCAGGCCTCTCTGTAGGCATTAAAGGATAAATTCTTGCTTAGCACAGGACTAACGTAGACTGAAGCCCAAGCCAATTCTTATACTACTTTACCTCTTCCCCCCTTTCTTCTTGTACGGATGTATTATCATAGCCTTTAAGGGTTTAGTCCTTTACATGCGAGCTTAGGTTCACACACTTTTTTTTTTTTATCCTGAAACAGTTATGTTAGGGCACTCCTTCGAGGAACATATAGATTGTCATCTCCTGGTACGCAGTCCCAGAGACTTCGTAGCCTGGAGTTATAGTACCAATTCCTATTGATCCAATTTCATTTCTAGTCTTTTGCCCTTCAATTGAGAATGCCGGAGAGCTATGAGTAAAGGAAGCAATCTCTCATAGGCCAAAGAGAGCAGGAGTAGATAGCTTCGATGCATTTCCAGTCTTAAGGCAAAGCCCATCAAATAACTTCTGGCTACCTGTGGTAAACATATCCCGTTCCAATTTCTTTCGATGTTGTGCCATTTCTGGGGTAAGGCTAATAAATCTAGTAGCAGTCTCCTTTATAGTTACAGGCTAGTCGTAAGCCCTGCCAGTTCTATCTTCGGGGTAAGCGCATCCAGTGGAATAAAAACCTTGGAGCAACCATTTCCCTTCTCCTGGTCACTTTGAGCTAACTGAAACGCTATTAGAGTTTCACCGTACTCGTATGCTTAAGACAAGTGGATGGAGGGTTTTCCAGTTGAAGGAGATCCGTCCGAACTCCGAACGAAGAATATCATAGGTAGCGCACTGAATCCATATGTGAGTTTCCTGCAATGGAGTTTGAGTTATCTTTGGGTCCAGGCTACTTAGTTCTCTTAAAGCCAGGTCCCTTTGCAGCCGATCCAGCCATTGAGAGTTTTGTTACATCCCCTTTTCCAGCCGTTGAAAGAAGGGTTAGATCCCATCCTTCTGCTTTTGAGCGATAAAGAGTTCCTTGCGAGCCAGCAGTGGGATTGATTATTTTATGCCAGAAAATGTGAGTTCGCAGTTATGCATTTCGAGTTTGATTTCCATCTCTACCATATCTCCTTCCTTAAATGGGTATGGTCCCAGGGTTCGCTTACAGAGAGTGCTGTGAGTCAGTCTGAGATTCTCTTTCTCTTATTCTAGGAGGACCATTTGAATAGGCGCTTTCCCCGTACGCAATAACTATAACTATCGGTACTCCAGTGGTCAATATGTCTAGTGCCAGTTCTATTCCACTCGATCCATTTTGAGTTTGCTTCTAGGCATATATATCCCGTGACCTTGGATGGGGTTCCAAAGGATTCAGTTGTTTTTTTCTGTAGTTTTCTTGGTTCTATCTCACCTGCGCTTTTCTTTCTATTCCTTGGAGCTTGTTCCAATTCTTGATTTTCCAAGGGCGGCGGGCTATAGTTAGGCATATGCCCAAGTAGGGCAGGGATGGAGGAGAAAGAGACTTGACTCGCCCTTCACCCCTCAACCATTCAAAAGAAGCAATAGCAAAGAAAGCAGCAAGAGTGGAGAGAACAAGCTCTTCGGCAACAGCAACTCGAGAAAGCAATTCAGTTTGTGAGGAACCGGCCACTTATTTATATACGTCGCCCTTTGACGATCTGTCTGTCTGTTCAGGCAGGTGCCACGGAAGTGAGTACGGAATCAGAGAAGGGAAAAGGGGGACTGAAACGTCAAAGACTTAGGGACTAAAGGAAATGAGTTCCGAGACTCATCTAAGTTCCCATTGGCCGTTTGAAGCCACGGGATGGGTAAAGTCAGAATAGAAGCTACAAGCAACTGTCCCAATAGGCGCAATGAGTGTTTACACTCGACAATAGGTCTCACTGAACTGGGTCAAAGAACTACCTTCCTGGAGCTACCTCCTTACTTAGATCGTTCGTTCCCCAATTCAAACTCGGATCAGTTGGCAAGTGGATTCCGTGCCCGGGTACGAAACTAGTTGCTATGATTCGATCTCGAAAGAGCGAAATCTAGCCTTTTGGCTTTCTCCTTTTTGGGTCTGGGCTAATTCTTGAAAGCAGCAACTCCTACACCTACCGCTATTTTAACAGAACAACTATCGATTCTCACCCCGAGCTGCCCTGAGAGAAGACGATAAATTAGGTAACGTAGCAACTAAGACTTCTCCAGGCTTTCTAGCCGATGCAATTGGATTAAAAACCTCGGCAAAGAAGCATATAACTAGCGTTTAGAAAGTGCTTCGAAAGGCTTCATCGATCGAGACTCAAACGATCACATCTATATTGGGGGTAGCTGTGCAACTTGTTGGGAGCAAGCAACCTTTCGCGCAGCTCACACACCACTCCGCTCAAATACACTATCATCATACGAACGCCCGCAAGAGGGCTGCTGGAAAAGAGCAGTTTGAAGCAAGTCAAAGAAGACCATAATAATGGTCAAAATGGAATCACTTTTTGTTTTGCTATTCTA
>JAOQMQ010058284.1:0-25162 GCA_027563845.1 Erythroxylum subrotundum | reverse complement strand
ATTGATCAATATCAATTCATAAATAATGAACCCCAAATTAATGAAAATATGCCTTTCTTTATTTATTCACAAAGTCAGTACACTGTACTTTTGAACAAAACGCGCTAAAGGCGATTGCCCTTAGGGCACAACTCTAACAATATTATCAATAAACTACTGCATTTTCATGATGACAATCTCATAACCATAGCGATATCAATAGGTTGGGACTAGTCGACCCTTCATTTTTGACGTTCTGGTCAGGCCACGGGTTGAGCCGGCATGCGCTCAGCCCATGGCCTAGTCGGGTCGAACAATTTTGGCCTATGGCATGCTCATGGCCGGGTCAACCAGAGCTAAAATTGGGCCGGGCCAAAATTGACATTCCTACATAACCAAACAGAAACAACAATTCCTTTGAATTATTAATTATATAAGAGATTTCATACCTCAAGTGGTTGATTATACATCGTCCCTGTCAAAGCTGCTAAAAAAGAATCCACCATCATAGGAAAAAGAGCAAACTAGAGCCATACAACATCTAAAGTAAGCTTGTCAGCATCCACCAGCTTTGAAGATTTTTGACAAAGGCCAGCACATTCTCCAACATTGGAAAGCTATTCTCACCAAAAGGATTTCACGCTATAAATTCACCATTCACCATACCAAAGGTAACATCCTAGCTGATTTCTTATCTCTTCCTTTCAGTGTGATCACTACCTTGAACCATATCTCTCTCCTCCTTTCCATAGCTGACCTACCTACTACTGGCAAAATAAAGAAGTTATTTCCTCCGATTACTAGTGCACCCACTACTGTTGCAAAAGTTGCATCTCTTGTCCGATTGAGTCTGTTCTATTACCTACACCTTTTCCTCAGCCAGAACAATTCACCTTGCGGACCCTCTCTGTTTAACCTCATAGCACTATACCTTAATGTATTCTTTCTTAATGGTCCACTCTCCGAGAATGTGTTATGATATCTCTGGGCTCTCTCTGCCTTTTACGCCTGTGTTGTCACCTTACCTCCTCTACAGGCCTACCAATATATCTGTGACTAATATAATGAAAGTTCTCTGTTATAGACTTTCCTTGAGTGGTACCAACCACTCAAACAATGGAGAACACAACTTTCCATGGATATTGAACAATATCAATTATGGGAAGGGCCTTTGAAGAAACAATATGCACAATGTTTCTTTATTCTCCAATGTCCATATCTCACAGCACGTACTCGTGTAATCTATTATGACAATAGAGTCTGTTTTCATCACATTTCACTCTATTGGCCAAGGTATAAGGAAAATATCCTTAAATCTTTTAGAAGTTTTCTTAAGGATATCAACCATTTTCCTCAGCATATACATGTCATCCCTACTTCTCTTGGACCCTACCCAGGAAAATTAATTCCTGGTGAACCTGAAGCATAAGAAGTAAACATACTAGGATCAAATAACCTAATATATTATGAATATGATGATATAACACCATTGCAAATTTCCTCTGATACTGCAAGACCCTTACAGCCACAGGCCTCCTTCTTCCAAAATGCACAAGTAATGATGATATTTTTAATCCCTAATGAAGAAGAGCTTGATCAATTCCCAAAAAGATTCTACACAGATGATGCCAGCCCTGGTAAAAGACAAAAGACATATAAAGCTCATTTTGACGTTGGCAGCTCAAGTGAAGGAGAAGTCGTGGCAAGAATCAATTCAAAGTGACTGATGACTAAGATTCCACTTCTCACTGTGGGACCCTTGTATTAGTTGTCTTCATAATTATATGTCTTTTCTAAAGTGTCATTATGTTTGTCAAAGAATCTTCGGAGTACACATTCTCTTTAAATATTCTTTGTTATCCTTTAGGAATATTTGGGACCTATGTGTTTCCTACTTTGTACTATTTGATTTTTTAAGTTGTGTGAATAATTATACTTAGGGAATCTTTTCCCTAAAGTTGTTTGTTTTATTCCTTTGCTTAGTCTATAAAAGTAAGGTTTCTCTTTCGTTATATGCAGAGTATCTTGTATTAAGAACTTGTTTTCATGAATGAAAGTTTGAGTATTTTCTATCCCATAACTTTTCTCTAAGTTCTCCCTCTCCTGAAAGCTTGATTTTTTAATAATGTAGTTTTAGTCATACAGAAAAACAAATATGCTCTACACTTACCTCTTCATAAAGATCTTGTGTATCAGAAACTCGTAGACCATAGATCCTGTTTGAGGTGTTATAACGAGGAGACATTGGAGGTGTAAGATTTCTAAGAGGCAAGCCTTAAAATTTTGGAGAAAAATGGCTTGTGTATCTTGACCAACATACCTAAAACTTACACTCCGATCTTGCTTTGTTTTTTTTGATCTCTGATGGATGATCTGTTATTAAGCATTAGATCTGGTATTCGTCGAGCCTGTAACTAGGGTTAGCCTCTTAAATTTTATAGCTTATACAACAATTACGGTAAAAGAGAACACAAAATATACTACTATTATGAGTTATAATTGCAAACTACGAATTATACTGCAATAATGAGTTACTGTAACAATTGCAGATGATGTAACATAATTATCAAAAGTACTCAAAATTACAACAAAGATCCATATTGGTTATAAAAAATGCTCAACTATCTACCATCTTGAATTAGCTCTAGTGTAGATGTTCATCTATTGGTTACACCCAGTGTTGCTCATGGCTCAAGTTTTAACAGTTTTCAGTTTTGACGTCAAAGGTACGATGTTGCAAAGCCATGTTAACCTTCTGTTTCGACGAATCAACCTCCTATTAGTCAAAGACAGGTATTCCATTCACTATGGTCAAGCCTACTCATTTAATATCGATAAACTTGGAAACTTTTATTTATAAAATATTATTTTCATTTATAATCTTAAAAGAGAAGCAATGAGAACGTAGACAAAGGATGGATATCGCCACCACAGTTGCCTACTAATGTTGCTGTGTGAGTTCATAAGCTACACTTTTACACTTAATTGATTTTCAGCAGCCATCCACAAAAGTTGGCAACCACAAGGACAGGAACGGATTCTAAGTCCTCTGACGAGCACTTGGAATGGCTTCCACGAGCGTCAACTCTTCTATATCTTTCAGAGCTTGTGCAGCAGCATAGATTATCATTTTCCTTATCTGTTCGATATCATGACAGGAAATTACGCCTAGAAAAAATCTGGGTAAATGTCTAGGATGCCAACACAAATGTTACCATGGAAACGGCTTACCTCAAGTTTGTCTTCTCTAGCCTTATGATTCTTCGGAAGTCGCCGGAATTCCTCTGTTAAGCGCAGGCATTGGTGCACATTTTCAGGGGAGACAAAATCAACAGCAACTTTGGTACATGACTGATCAGCGAAAACAAACAGGTCAGCGCAGCGCCAGAATTTGAATCACTTTTGCATGTTTGCCAGAAGATGCATACATTTTTTTGATGAATTTTTACCTTGAGATTTCTAACTTGATGTGGGCATCCAGCAGGAATGAAAACAGCCTCTCCAAGTCTTTGTTCAAACGTCCAGGCTTCAACTCCTAAGAAAATAAAAGAATAACAGTGAGTAACTTCTGAAAAGGGAACGAGAACTAGCAATGCGAAACACTAACCAAATTCCTCCTTCAACTTCCCTTTATGCTCCTCGCTTAGGTAAAAGCATTGGTCATGAATTGGGTGCATAACCTACAGGAAACCAAGATTAGCTGTTACATGATAAATAACAAGGTCAAACCGAAAGCATTTAGGTGATCCTATACGCTACCTGTTCTACCACAGAGCAGTACGTGTGCCTAAACTCTTTGGAATGCTTTTGAAGATATGCCTCTAATTTGGGAACATCCTCTCTCCTGAAAATATCCCACAAAGCACCTACTGCGCCATCTGTTTCATCCTTTCTCAATTCATTACCAGAAATCTCAAGTTTTTGCATCGTTTCTGGCGGTTCAAGATGTTTGTCTACCTTATCTTGATGCAGTTGCTCTTTCTCATCCTGAACCCTGTGTTTTCTTTTCAATGATGCAATTGCAGATTGCGCTTCTTCACTCAATGGCACCTCTGCTATATGTGTCAAAATGTTCACCTGCATTAAACAAGGTTATTGAAGTTATCGACTTGTGGAATAAGTACAAGATTCAAATTATAGGTCTGAACTTTTGCATCCATCAGAGTTTAAAGCTTATAGAGAAAACTTCTTGATCCTCATTCACTGTCTACATTCTGCCGAATGAGAACAAGTCGAGTTCATCTTAATAATGCATATAAATTAGTATAATCAGTTGAAAATAAATATGGGATCTGTGAATCTTAGCTGACATAAAGTGAGAAATTGCTTTGTAGTCTCCTTTTCAGTTTTCAAACGAATAGTCTACTAGAAAACTTTTTGCCCCAAATATACAACGACTACTAGTTGGTTAACAAAATTGTACGAGCCACATTGAACAAGATACTAAAGAGGATCATTTAAGTTTGATATCTATTTTATGATTTTTAATGCACGAACAATCTAACCAAAGGAGTTTTGTGCGTATCTCACATCAGTCATAACTGGAGATGGGTACAATCATGTATGTAAAATCAAGATCATAGTTCGCAAAAAAAATTAAGTAAATAAATATGAAATTTTTAATTGTAATAAGGTCTAAACATTTATACGAGTGTTATGGGAAAACTAACAAAACACATATAAGACTCTTACTTTCCAGAACTCTAAGTCATCTATTGCAACTAAATAGCTAACAAAAACATATAAGACCCTTACTTTACAGAACTCTCAAGTCATCTATTGCTACCAAACAGCTTCTTTTGTCATAGTTGTATTAACGAGATGATTGCTGGAACAAAGTTGTAGGTTAAATTAATATTAAGTTATTTATAATTATAAAAAAATTGAGTTTTTTTGATAAATTTTTATACAACTTGAAACATTGAAGTGTTACGTTAAAAAGATTTTTAATTGCGAATACGTTGACTCAAGATTTTTGGTTATTATTATTCTTTATATTTGATTTTCCAAGAAAAAACTATCATTAAACACAATTGAGTCTTATTAAATTTCAAATTAAATGCTTAGGAAAATATTTGAACCAAATAAGTTATTTATTTATTATAATGAAAAATTGGGCTCCTTTTCATTTTATAATGATAAAAAAAGAGAAAAAGACAATCTTTCCTGCAATCACTAATTTCACTAGAATTTTCTATGCTTTAAAATCTTGTAGAAGTCGCCGTGCGTACTCATAATTCTTGAGTTAAATCTTGCCATTACAGATATTAACAAAGTGCACATGACAGACCTTTTGCAAGTCCAGACAGGTATTCATCCAAAAAGATCAACATAAAACATCATTCTACGTTCCTAATACGTTTCGTCGTTTCGCCCCATTATTATTTCAAATAGTCATAACAAGAATCTATAATTAACGACATAAATGTATCTAAAATAACGATTTATTGTTTTATTATATTTAAATATCATTATTCATATATATTCAAATATAATAACATTTAATATATATTAAAATAAATTAAATACAACATTAAATTTTTATTTATTATATAATAATATTAATAAACAAGATGATTCCTCTCTCTATTTTATTTGTAATTCATATTTTATAAATAATTAATAATTAATTTGATATATTATCAATGTTAACACTTAACGAATGACATAAAGATTTAATAAAATAAATTTTAATATTATATAAAATTTTAATAAAATTAATGTATTATCATATTAAGTTAATAAATTATATTTAAAATATAAGTATAATGTATAAATATAATAAATTAATATATATGGAAAACATTCATTGACATTTTTAAAGCCAAAAAGTTCTTCAATAGAATTTCAACCAATGAAAATTTTAATGGAATTAAAAATATCATATCATCATTGCCAGTGACTTTTTTTAAATTCTTAAAAATCTATTCGTGTGAACGTCATTGTCACCTGCAAGCCACATAACATGATGAAAGCCACCAACAAATTTAACAAATAATAATTTATTTTTTAAATCTATTAGTAAGACCCACATAGCATAATGTAATCAACGCGTGACAATAAAGTCTTATCAATAAAAAGAAATATCACATCAGTAATAACACGACACTTATTTCATCTATTGAAACCGTTAGAATTGAACTTGATCGTTTTAAGTTCAAATTGTATTATGATAAAAAACTTAAACCTTAAATTACACTTCTTGCCACATTTTTAAGAGAGAAAGTTAGCACTCATCTTAGAGAACTATGACAACTCCATATACTAAATTTTATCAATAATAAATTGATTAAATTATTTTGGGTCTAACTCCTTGCGATAATTCATTAACAATTATCAACTGATTAAAAATTTAGAAACAATATACTTAAAATACTTAGTTGACATTCATATAAAATATTGATCTACTAAATTATCAGTGCAACACATGCTAAACAAGATGATATTCCTCTACAATTATTAGACAATCACTTATTCACAAATCTTGCATATAACGTTTTATGGAAAAGCTTACTATGCTTAGACCTATCCCATTCAAAGGTATTCTAGTGATAAACTTTACAAGAACGAGTGCTTTTACTGATCCTAATTTTTACCATTATTTGATACAAAACCATCATGCTCTTACAATGTCTCCTAATGTAATAGCAAGAACCAATTTAGTGTCAATAAACCGCAAGATTGCCTTGTTACTTATTCTATTAATAATAGTTCATTTTTGGTACATTACATTAATGCATTTACAATTAAAGTAAGGATATTGATACTTCTTTTAAGAGTTCTAAGAGGGACAATTCCATTTTGATAGTAACAATCCATTTCAGTTGAAATATATAGTCACTTGGGATAGTATAAGTAATTAATGGAAGATAACTCATGTCAAGAAACTTGGCAGAGTTCCATTGCCATTAATTGATGGCTCCTAATTTTTTAGACAGCATCTAAGTAATTAAGTCTTATAGTTCTTTATTATCTCCTTATGTTTTTTTCCCTAGATAATCACTTTGTAAGGGCTTTTAGTTTAAACCGCCATAGCTGCCGACCCAAAATTGCCCTGCCATGTATAGTTTGAAAATCTTAAGATCTGCCATAATATCATTCGGAGATTTAAAAAATGGGGCCGGATTTGCTCACACCTCAACAACTTAGGGTTTTGATCTTCTCCTAAGTCTACCATATCCTTTGTGGCTCCGGACGAGGGCAGTCAATTTGGTAATGGACTGAGCCTAATACAAAAACCAAATTGCTGAAACACTCATGTTCTGCATTTTGCACAATTTTTCCTTTGAGGAACTATAGTTCTTGTGACACCCAGAGTGAACAAATTCGAGCCACCATCCACTTGAGCAATTGGATGTGAATAAGGGTTCTAATAAATCAACCTATTTTGTTACTAACGCCAGTAAGGATCTCCTAAACATCAACTTCTTGAGATAAACAAAGCAATTTGATCCAATCATTTAGAGTTAAACAAGGGAACTAGCTTCAAATCAATTACTATTCTACACTATTCTTCACAGACCTCATGTGATAGCAAGTGAATCTCCACAGAACATCCCCCTTATTGAGATCCACGACATCAATTTACTTTAAGTTTCCAGTGTTAACTCTTTTAAAGAAGAAAATATCCCACTTAATTTGCCAGAGACACATTGTTGCTAAGGATTATCTCCATAGTTCACCAAATACAGGAAGTTGTGCTGCTAGAAAGCTAAATTCTTGGCCATTCTACTGACTCTGAAGACTCCCCATTCAAAGATCATCGTCCTAGAACTCTTACCTAAAATTTATCTTATTCTCACAAGGAGCAATAGTTTTAACATCTTCAGTAGCTTTGTTCAACCTCTCCAGTGAGAGCTTTTTTTGAAAGAGAACCTCTGTGCCAAAGACCCTTTCGGGACTTCAGTTTAAGTCCATCTCCACTAGCATATCATGCCACATCATCCAGGAAGGTGTTCCATTTTGCACATGAACTTGACCCTTTGCTATGGTCCCGTCACCAGAAAGAGAGACTTTAAATTGTCAGATGCAAGATAGCTAGAGAGCAATCTAAAGTGTGCTCAGAGGAAAATATTCCTAAAAGACTTCTAAGAGTGCGTGAAAACTACTATTGACCAATATAAAGAGCAAAAGATGACTTTTTCCTTTATAATTAGCCATAAGAGACAGAAGTAAGTAAAAGATATATAGAACATGTCAGAAGTTTAGACATACCGCATCTGACATATCACAATGAAGTTTGGTCACAGAGTCCCCTCTTCCGAGCTCTTCTCCTGTGCCATAAGCAATATAAGTTTTTGGACCCAAGTCTGGTTTCAGGATATCAGTCGGTAACTTTGCAGCTAGATTAAGAATTCCAGCTTTTGGATCGCTGTACTCTTGAAATGGCAATGCACTTATAAACTCATCACAGTGTCGTGGTAGGAGATTTTCAAACTTATCTGATGGGGGCCAGTCCTTCAGCTTCAGCATCTCAGGCCAAAAGTTATCATATGATCTGCCATTGGAATAGCCTTCAAAAAACTGACGGGTATTTATTTCCACCTGCAAAACCATCATAACCAGAATCACTATGAACAAGAACATGATTGAGTTGTAAGTGAATGAATATCCTAACAGAATAGAAACCATACAAATTTCTTTCTGGACCTTAAAAGCAAAATAAAATTTCTTTTTGCCACATTATAAATACAGAGTTTATAATATTCATCTTTCATTCAAAAATTGCAAGGATGTGATCATAAACCTCACAACAAGCCAGGCAGTCAATAGCTTTCACTTCTGACATCCTAGAGCTGACTTCTGAATCCACGCTTTCACATAATGCACGCCACATGACCATTGGCTCCCAGCTCAAGTGATTTGTTGCTTCAAGAACATCACGAACTATAACTGGTTCACCTTTAACCCAATGCTTTTGAAAGTGGAAGAGTTCTTCATCATCAAGAGTCTTCCTCAAAGTCGGACAATACAAGTAATTATCCTCGCGTCCTTGTGTACTAGCTGCTCTTAATGAGTCTCTCCCAGCTTTACCACAATTACATGGCAAACTTTTCTCATAAGGGCAACAAGTCTGCAGTAATCTTTCAATCTTATTTATCAATTCAGAAACCCATCCCATTGGAAGTAGTCGCTTCAGTTCCAATTCACAATCACCACAACCACCCAGTTCTTTTGGAGCACAAGAAATGCTCCCATCATTGTTGGCCTTCCACTGAAAAGCCAATGGTAAATCACACTTCTCAGTTTCTTCAGATTCACAGGGCAATGCCTCTCCACCATGCATATAATCATAGCCTCTATTTTTACATTGAAACCTCAATTCTGAACGAATAGATAGGCTTGTCTTACGAATTTCTTGACAACAGTGGAGGCACAATTCATAATTGCACTTTGGGCAGCATCGATGAAAGTCAACTATTGAAGTGGCACATTGATTACTGCCCAAAGGCCCAGAATACAGCAGTAGTTAAACTTTATGTTTAGTAAACAAAATCTTTTGCTAATTGCATGTCCAGTTGAGAATGCTTACCAATAAACACGCTCATCATTGTTACAGAAGTCCTCTGCTACCTCAAATTGGGAACCTGATTCTGAAACAGATGGCAGTAATATCACCAAAACCAATTTTGGAAAGAAGAATTTATGCTCGATTATAGAAAAGATGAAAAGTAGTACCTAGAAAGTTAGCCTCAATTAGCATCTCTTGAGTTTGTTCTTCACGTATTTGTTCCAGATACGGAAGCAACGACTTGATTAAATATCTCAGATGAAGAGACTTTTCTCTCTTGGTGATATTCTTCAGTGATGTCTAAAAGTGATGTGTGTCACGCATTGGTTAAAAGATAAAGCTCCCAAACAAACATAATTTAAACAGTTCTTTATCTCTGAATTTAATAATGAACCTAACTAAGGGTGGCAAAAGGGTCTGGATCCGGCCCGGATAGAAGTCAATAGGCAAAGCCAGATTTAATTGGTCTTCAGGCTGCGCTGGAGCCTTAATTTTAAAAGCTTTGGGCTCAGGTGGCCTGGCCAGAACCCAGAATTTTAAAAAAGTTCGGGCCCAACCCATTGCTATTCCTAAACCTAACTGGGGGAGCTACAGTACAGTAGCCTTTAGTGAGTTCTAGGAAGAAAAGTCCAGCAAGCTAAGCTAGCTGGAAATAAAGATTTCAAACTCCAATACACAAATTAGTTTCAGTAATTCTCTATAACAGACCCAGTTACATAAGATCATTTCAATAAATTGTTTGTTTGTAATGTTAACACAATTGTACATTATGATATCCTAACCACAAAAAGGAAGGAAAACCACAGAAAAATAACTGTGAACTTGTTTAGACTTTAAAGGCACAATGAAGTTGAGTAGTTAGATTCTGTTAACGAGAAAAAAAGGAAAACTTCACTAACAGTCTTTCACTTCATCACAGAAATACTCCACAACAAAGATATGAAAACAAACCTTAATCAATCCAGGTAAGTGCAAACATGCATTGCAATTGCAATTTCTACGACAAAAGGGGCATAGTTCTGAAATTTCTGTCTCTGTCATCTCAGGATACCTGTAAATACAGACAAGAAAGGAAATTAACCACACAAAGTTTGTGAAAGGAGACACAGATTTAGATAACAGGAGGATATTAGCAAGCGAACTTACCATTGCTTGATACATTGGACGCAATACAACTTCATTTCACAGTTTTGGCAAAGAACAACGGTCCTTCTTTCGTTTTTCAAGCACTGATGACATTTTTGGAATTCTCCTTTTGCTTGCTGAATGAAAATAACTAACATCCATCACTTCCAAAGGTAACTTATGGAGTAATTACATGCTCATTACATAAGTAGTGAGAAGATATATCATGAGCTAGCATCCAATAAAAATAGGGAAGTGACATTGCCTTGGCTTGTCTAGTTGCAAATCCATCATTGCTCTGTCCATAACCTTTTGTTACTGAAAATGAAGAAGTGGAAGATGACGAAGACAAGAAAGATGAAGCATGGAAAGAAGCACTAGGGGAATTGCAATCCTTCTCTATCTGAGTGTTTGAAATACATTGGTCGGCCTCACCACCTAAATGTTCAAATGCAGAATCCAATGTTTTTCTCCTCAAATTGTTTGAACTTCTTTGGTAGACCCTGCAACCAAAATTTTCACTTGGAGAATCGACATCTTTCTCATTCACATATGTTGGACTTTCTTGGCTTACTTTATTATCTACTATTCTACCTCTTTTGCGCTCTTTCATCTTCATTAGACACAATTCTTCCAAACCAAAATCTTCTGCATCATCGTCAGAGTATAGATCTATAAATCTACGTCTTTTCTGTAACCCATTCCGTCTTGAAGTTGCATTACCGTCTGAAATTCCACCCTTTTTACTAAACTTCATTTTCTTAGAAAAGCTTTTGGCTCTTTTTGGCGGTGACCACTCTTCATCAGACAATGCAACTTCATTGCCTCTTGAACATTGAGCTTCTGAAGTCAAATTCATTTTCTTAGATAATTTATTTCCACTGGACTGCGGAAACCACTGATCATTCGTATCTGCTTTCTCCTCACGGAGTCTCCATCTGTGAACTCTTTTCTTAGTTACAAGCCAAGAAGCATTTGAGGGCCCTCTCATTCTCCCTATTTTATTACTACTATCCCTTTTGAGTTCTGTCCCCTGCCCAGCAATCATAGCAGCCATTCTCACTGCAAAGCAGAGTAAACAAAGTTACAGGCTACAAAAACTTTTTATTGTCTAAGATTCTTCCTGTATCTCACTACTAAGATACCAAATTTTCCTTCTTTAGGCTTTGCCTCACGTTCTCTATTATTGAAATCAACTGATTCCGTATGTGTTTACAGAGTTGAGTCTTATAAAAGCACAAAGAGTACTAATTACAGATATGAATCTTCAAAAGAAGCATTGGAGCTAATAAGCATTAACCAAACAAATTCAAGTATATAGTGAAGGGTTCCGATAAATAGCTGCGTTGACTCAAGTCAAGTCGGATGGATATCCCCATCTCAATCAAATACCACATAAAGCAAAATCATTGCAATAAAACGCAAAAGAAAAGGCAATGAAGTTTCGATTGATACAAACAGAAATCAAATTCAACCCGCAACTAATAAACCTATCAAAGAATGGGATTAAGATTTGTTCGATGTTCCAAGAAATTAAGACCAAAAAAAAAAAACGGAGAACGAACCTTGTGAGCTGAAATTGATTAGAGAAAAACAGAGATTGGACGCGAGGTGAAATTAGGCATGCGTAAGGGAAAAATGCGAGCCAGATAAGGTTAATAGAGAAATCAAAACCTAACGAAAGAGGACTATAGAAAACAGAATCTTCTTGTGCGTTTAGGTGCTCTAAATTAAATATATGGTAAAAACTCCAATTGCAATGAGGCATGGTATCAGGCTAGGCATAACTTTTTTAAATTTCATTTTAAAAATGCATAATTTTTAATAAAAGATTTTATCCAAATTTGAAATTATGGATAATGAACAGCGTGAATATTACTTATTTTTAAATGACTTTCACCAGTTATTTTAGATCCATGTAAATTTAAAATATACAATAAAATATATTGTATCGATTACTAAATATGTTTACTAAAAGAAAAAAAATTGTTTAAAAATATTATATTAAAATTTATTTTCTATGTTATTTTATATATTAAATAAATTAACTCATTCATTTTTCTAATATTATAGACTTTTAGTTCAATTTCTAAATATAGTATTGAATCTTCTAAAGTCCTTATTTTTGTCAAATTATCTCAACTTTGATATAAAAAAATCCACATTCGTTCCATTTTTTATTGAATTAATATTGCTAAGTCCAAAAAATAACTAAATTTTGTTTGCTTAATTTCTTTAAAATTAATGTTGCTTTAGACTATTATTTTTTCATTGTCACTCTTCACTTAAAATAGTCTTTTTAAATATATATATCTTCAATCTACAAAATTTTTAAAACTTGGTCTTTTCTCATTCATTATAAAGGCTCCCACAGTATTAAGATGAAGTTGAGCATGAGAGGACTAATTATTTGAGCACTAGTACTAAAAGCAGACTCCAAAATAATAGTGGATACTAAAGTTGCTCAGAGGTCTATGATCAAATAAGTACCGCCATGTGTCTTCCACCGTGATAATACATTGAATTGCACCTTTTCATCCGAGGTTACAATACCTGCCTCCAAATAGTTGTCCAAAACTATCTTACTATAAGAAGTCCTAGCCTTTTTTTACTTGATGAATTATTCAAATTCAAGTCTCACATTAGTTATATCAATAATAGAAGAAGATGAAGTTGAAGATGATATTAAACTCTGCAATCTTGATTTTGTCCGACCTTAGTTGATAATCATTAAATAAATCATACCGAAATTGTCTAATAATATCAATATATGCTTATCCTTGATCACTATACAACTTTTAATAATAAAAATATTGCCCCACATCTTATATTATGGCAAAAACATAAAAATGACTTCTATAGTTTGTGATGTTGTAGACCAAAAAGAATTGAGTTTCATCATCATTTACTATGTTTGAATTAGATTAACTCATTATAATAAAAAATTCAAATAAGTATAGTGGCATTTAGATTGTAATATATAATATATTATATAAGACTCAATTCTTTTAGTGGAAGTAAAAAATGGTAGTTTACTTACATAGTGCTTACACTAAAGAGTTTAAGCTTCTTTTTTTGCTTACTTTTAACCACATAGGGCAGTTATCTGCATGTGTCTGGCCATTCTTCAATTTATGCAGAGAAAGGTGGTCCACTTGTTCTAGTAAAGCTTTACAAAAACCCATTGTAAGAAGTCAATTATGATCCATATAATTAAACAACCTCAGGGCTCAATATACTCTTTGAACTCCTGGTTGATAAAGCTCATTTGATCTTATACATGCGGTTAAAAAAAATGCGAATTTGGTTATTTTGTTCTTGAAAACAACTCAGTAGTATTATAAAATATCTCCAACTTCGTACAAAATGCTTTGGTCAACTCCCATTGCTTTTTAGTTGATATGTAAGTATATTAAGAATCTCTTTGTCTTAACCTATTGGACATGTCAATATACTTGGTTGTCGACTCCAATATCTTAAAAGTTGAATTCCTTCTAGTTGGACAATCCATAATTAACTTCTTGGTGCACAAAATGAATAGTTACCATGCAAATTATTCAAAATTTTCACTTTTTTTAGTATCACACTCTAATATACTATGTTGCTTCAGATTATTTATACTACTTCCTTTATCACCTCGAACGTATCATTCACAATAAAATTCCATTGATTAACAAGCTCCCAATCTGTAACTTATTCTTCAAATTTTCTACCATCGCATCATTTGCGTTACATTTCTCCAGAGTTATATTTGAGAGCTTGGTGTTGATGTTCTTATCCACTAAGCACTCCACCATTACGGTTGTCAAATTTTCACTTGTATGCATCATCGACACATAAATAAACCATCATTTAAATACAATGGCAAATATCAATTGTAACATAATCAATAAATAAGTGATAACAGTATTAAAGAATATAATTTACCTCATTAGTTGACTACATAAAGGTCAATCGTTGTTAATTATCTTTTGAATTTCTCTACATTAACAGTGTATTTATGGTTTATTTTAGGGATTGAAATTTAACGTCATCACCACAACTCACAATGGAAGGATAGAGCAGACATTACTCTTATGGGAGCTACGATATGTCTTCGCAACATATAGCATCACTATGTTGTGTTAGCTCAAGGTTTATTATTAATGATTTTGATGATAGCTACATAATATTTTAAAATTCAAATTGGACTTATTTCCTTCTATTACTAACTTATTTTCAAAAGGAAATAAAATCATAAGAAACACGCTTCCTTTCTTGTAGGAACCTTCTGAACTCACCTTATTTGAAATGGTTTATCCGAAAGAATCCTACTAATTATGAAGGTCGTATATTAGCCTTGTGATTACTGGAAGATTTTTGGCAAAGATGACATTGAAAGTCTTCAAATTTAAATCCATCTAGTTGACTAAGGATGTAAGTGAAGCAATGACTAGTTGAAAAAATGACTATTTAAGAAAGAGCAATAATACTTGTGAAGCAACGAGCTTACAAAAACTTTCGAAAAGTTTGAGCAGCATCTATATTATTAAGAGTCGTTTCATTCTTATTGTGCCTTAGAAAGTGAAATCACTCTATCAAGAGAGAAATTGTTTTTGATTCTACATTTTATTTTTCTATGAGGTTTTAGAAGCTTGTTATACACTTTGAGTGTAGAAGGTTGGAGAACCTTGAAAAATATGTACTCGTGAGCTTGAAGAGGCTCTCCAAATTACTACTTGATTTTATAGTGAATCACTTAAGTTGGATACTTGGGGATTGGCCTTAGGCTTGAGTTGTAAGCTGAACTAGTACAAATCAACTGCGTCCTTCTTCTCTCTCTCTCTCCTTATCTTTTATATTTCTGTATTATATTGTGTGTGTGTGCATTTCAGCAAATGGCTCCTTCACTTTTATAATAGGTCTCTTCTGTTTGCAACCTACTGACGGTTCTTTTCATTTTAACAGACGTCTTCCTTTTTTATTGATTTCAACAAGACTTATACTTTAGCAGGCTCCTGTCGTTTAACAGGCTACTATCGTCTGACACGCTCCTATTGTTTTAATTTTTAATAGGCTCCTGTCTTTATACTAATTGAAAGTAACTTGCAGTTTTTTAAGTCATACACAATTCACCCCTTCTTGCTTGTGTTTGCTTTATCATATAGGAGAGAGAGGTTTCCTTACATATTACAATAATGATACCATGTTGTGTCATTAGTGGGAGTAAAAATTACAATAATGAATGTCAGACACTAACATATATGTGGGAGCAACCGAGTATGTACAATCAACCTCAAGATGCATCATACGAGAATAGTTACAATTCAGATTGAAGAAACTCTTACACTTATGAATGGGATGATTATGCTTTAATTAAATATTTATAATACCAAAAACCTTAAATTAAGGAACTAACTCTATAAGATATGATGACCAATTTTATTTAAGAGTCGAACATAAGGCATCAGAAAACAGAGATTTGTATACAAAATACGATGAATTGGATCAATTAGTTGGCAAAGATATTATCTGATGAGATGCAGGAGAGTTTGCCTAGTCCTACTGAAATAGTTCCTAAAGAGCATAGAATGTCAATCACTCTTAGGTGTGAAAATGAGCTCCTAGAAGAAGAAAAAGAAAAAGAAGAAAAAGAAAAAGGAAGCATTACAGATAAAATAATGGAGTACCCTGCTGAACTTAAAGCTAGCCAACGCAAATTCAAAGAAAGAGCTTCTTCACCTAAATATTTTAAGCACAACACAAAATACTATTTGAGCTTATTAATGTAGCAGAATGAATAAAAGACGAAAGTTGGCTTCATAGATGAAGTGGCATTCCAAGAAGATGAGAAGTAACTGTTATTATTGTAGAGGAGGACGAAGATATGGCAAAAAGCAACAGACGTAAAAGAAGGGAAAGTCTCCATCCAAGAAGAGGAACTAGAGAAGTGGTAGGAGGTAATTAAAGAAGATGAGCTAAAAACTTTTGTCCAAAAGGAAAAAAAAAAAAAAAAGAAGAACGGACAAAGGTGGTTAAGGAAAAACTAACAAAGGAACCAAATAAGGAAACTAATGGTAAGGCATTAGTAGTCACCTTAAGTATGGAGGGTTCCCAATTCCTCAAAGACAAACTGCTTGAATCAATTAAAAATTTAGGGAGTTTTGTTATTGCTCTTTTGTTAACAGTTTGTGATTAAAAAGGGCATTAATGCATGTGATTGGATTTATTAATTTTATAAAATTATGTCCTTTTGATTATCTTGCAATAGGTGACTTACTTATAGGTCACAAAATTCCTATATAAAGAAACAGGTGAAAGTAAGCCACTAATTATTGACCCAGGATAAGGGTAAAAGTGTAGGGTACGTTAAGCTGACGACATTAACCAAGCGCTGCTTAGGAGGCAACCCAATAATTATATTTTGTATTTATTTTTATTCGTGTTATTTGTTATTTCTTTTTATGTTTTTATCCTTTTTTATGTTTTGCAAGGATGTAGTCTATTATTGAATGGATCATAAATTAGAAAATTGTTATATTTAGGAAAGTACCAACTCAACCTTCTCACTCATTATATATACTTATATTGTGTACATTGAGGACAATATATAACTTTAAGTATAAGGAAAGGATTAATGAGTTTAATGATTTTCTTCAACTTATTATAATCTTGATTATTAAGTTTTATGAGTTGATATTTTGATTTAAATAAAATCTATCCATCAATATTGTATTTCATTATTGAATATCGATTTGAATTAGTATGCAATAGGACGATATTTAGAATAAAATTGCTTTTATAAGTCATATTTTTAATAATCATTGAAATAATCAAGTTGAATGAAATTGCATAGTATTTACACACATTAACTTATCTTTCTTGTGAGCTTTTGAGTCTAAGAGCAAAATTTGAAAAATTTTAAGCTCTTTTTATTCCTTTCATGTGTGTTAACATGCGTAGTTGAATGATTCTAGAACTTGCGTTTATTATGCATATTGAGACCATATATGTTAAGTTAGAAGCATTCCAATGATAAAGGCTCTTAGATTTAACAATTTGTTTGAGCCTATTTCTTTGATAATTACCTTAAATTTATCTTTTAGAATAACCAAGTTGAGTCTTAACTTTTTTCATTGATTATGACCTAATTATTAACCTTATCACTATTTTTCTTTGAAGCCTTTTTATTGTTTTGAACTTTGATGGTTATTTACATTATTTGGTTGTTTGAAACTTGAAATTTTGAGAGGTCCAATATCTTTTTAATAGTGGTACATAATGAATGCTCAAAAATTGTTTTTATTTTTTTAAAATGAGCATAAAAAAGAATAAGTATATAGTACCATTGGTTTTATGATGAATGGACCAGTCCATTGTGAACTAGTTTCATTTAATGTTCTTTTTGGTAAATATCCTTCCAAATTAATCCTTTTTATCATCCCAATCATACCTTAGGTAAGCCCCACTACAGCTCATAAGACCTTTTGATTTTTGTTTCTAGTTTATACATAAGCGGTGAAGAAGTGATAATATTGCAAGCCTATGGTAAGAGTTTTACTATGCATTGATTGAGAGTTTGATACTTTTCACCCTAAACACTTGAGTGCATTGAGTGAAATCTTGATGAGAAGGTTTATACTTTTTGATTTCGATCATATTATTGATGTGATTACTATTAATTTTGACTTAGGAAGTTAGTTTTAGGATAACTTAAATCTAATTATATGTTAATTAGATTAATATGATATGATAATTTATAGTATGAATGAACAAGTTAAGATTAATAAATGATAGATGTTGTATGATTTATTAGTTTGCTTGAGGACAAGCAAAAGCTCAAGTGTGGGGATCTTTAATAGATGCATATTTGACCATATTTATACACCTATATTTGATATATTTTGTTTGATATTTTATACTTTTATTGTATATTTGGTACTTAATTTGCTCCGTGTGCATTTATAGGTTATAATTGTTGTCACAGACCAAATGGAGAAGAATTCGGATGAAAACGCGACATAAAACAAAGATTTGAAGCAAAGAAAGGATACACGGTCATGTCTTTGGCCACATACGTCTCTCAATCCATGTAGATTCATGAATTCTAGAGATTTTAGAGTTTACACAATCTAGTACATGCCTGTATATCACCCAAAACCCTAAAATTTACTATAAAAAGATGTGAGCAAAGGCAAAGTAAAAGGAGCAAACATTCAGAGGTGATTCCAGACATAGAAAACGTTCAAAAGGGACAATATTGATCTAGAGAAGTGGAAAACGTAAAGAAATCATCAAAAGATCTAATAGATAACAACATCAAACCTCAACTTGCAAGAACATTCAATATAAAAGAAGGGATATTTAGAATTATGAACTCTTTGTTTTCTATTCTTTTTCTTCCTATTTATGTTTTATTTTGTTTTTTATTATGTGTAACTAAACATCTTTAGTGTCTAGGTGTAATAAACCCTAGTTTGTGCTACAATATGTTTTAGTTCTTTTATTTAATGCAATAGTTTTGATGGATCTATTGTGATTTAATTATGTGTTTAATATATGTGCCTAATAGATCCAGAATATTAGTACATAATCTAATTTCATAACATAGAGATTACGAAATCTTGTATACGAATAGATCTACTGTAATTGAAAGGATTTAATTGCAAACCTAGAGATAAGTCGACATAAATCCTCTAGATTAAGGTTAAACTTAATAGTGGAATTCACAAATTAGTAAAGCAATTTTAGAAAGTTTAACCTGAGTAATTCGGTTAATAAACCTAGGATTAGTTGTTAGTAGTTTCAAGAGAGTTATTAGCATAAGATAGGAATTTTCACGGTCCAATAATCTATAAAACAATTGAAAAATTGTTAATTTTCTAAGGATTTTAGGTGGATTCATCTTCTAGGCATTAAATCTTGATATTGACTGTTTTTTAAGCGATTGTCTTTGTTCTCTGCTCATTATTGCTTCCTACTTATTTTTATCTATTTTAGTATTAATTTTAATTAAAAACCAACACTCAATTTATAAGCCAGATAATAGCATAAGTAATTACTAGTAATTATTGTCTTCGTGGGATACTTGTTTGTGCTACCTACAATTATATCGTACACTTGCGATAAAATTAATATTGGTATAAAAACAACCAACCATAACTCAAAAGAGCTCACCCATACAAATATAAGATGATGATGTTTAAATGCCTGATAAACATTTAGAAATATGTGTATAAGACACCTAAACACTTCTTGATATGAAACTAATGAGGAAACAACTATTTACATTTTTTTTAGGAGTCCTACTAGTTGCTGGAGCTAAGAACTAGCCATTACAATGACTATTGCATATTGTTCAATAAATGTGCATTGAATGCATAAATTTACTAGCAATTTAGAGACGAATTGACTAGTAGGCATATTGGTTGACCAATAAGACACATTAGTCAATCAATACATCTACCATTATTAGAACAAACTCTCGATACATCAAATTTAACAATTCTAATTTATATTGATGAACTACTAACCCATATAAATCGACCAGTAACCCCAACAATATAATTTTAACAACTTCACATGCTCAAACCAAAATTTTAAATACAATTATGATTTAATCACTTCCCAAAATATTTCAAAAAGAGTGTTTGAAAGATCAAGAGATTTCTCTATTAAAACCAAAAGCTTTGATGCCTTTTGATGAAGGTAAAGAATCATACAATAAATTGAAACAAAATGTTTATGCATGGTGAGCCTTTCTAGAGCATCAAATTAATAAAATCGGATTACAAATAGTAATACAAAATGTAAAATGACCTTGATGAACCTTGATATTTTTAGTTTTTGGTTTGAACTTTATTTCATCAGTTGCAAACTTCAACTTCTCTTTTTCAACTTCATAAACTATCTTTTTGACTTTATAGCTTCATTTTGTTCTTATATTTCTTTTCATCAAAATAACAAAACTCATTAATAGTAATTATGTTTTGATATCATCAAATATCAATTGGAAACTCCCTAGGTTTAACAATCTCCCCATTTTTAATGATGACAAAAAATTTGTGATATTAGAGAGCAATATGAAAATTAATCATATAATTAAGATAAAAATTAGCTCCCCCTTAATTCATACATAAGTCATAATTTAATATCAAGAGCAAAAGAAATATTTAATGTTAATTGTAAAAGAAATATCCATATGTTTACTTAAACATAAATTTTCTCTAGTAGATAAATACATAAAATATCATATATACAAAATTTACTCCCCCTGAATGATATCACTTCCCCTAAATCTAATATCAACAATCTTTCTCCCCCTTTTTATAATCATAAAAAATCAATTATCCAAGAATTTATAATATAAAGTGTCATGCACCAAGCTAACTTAGTTAAAAGATCAAAATAAATTTAATTAATATTAATAAGCTTGTTCAAGAAAGAAGGCTATTGAATATGTAAGATTTAAAATAATTATTTAAAAATTTAATTTTGAACCAAGCATCCCTAATTGTGCCCAAATTTGGTATTATGCCTAAGTTGAAAGATTTAATTAAACCAACAATGAGAAGTTTTACCAAATTATGAAATATATCAAAAGTTCAATTTCATAAAAGAATATATAATTTTGAAAGCTCTAAAATTTTAAAAAATAAAAATTAAGAAAAAGTGTCTGAAATAATAAAATTGAATAAAATTAAAGATGTATCGATATAATTAAAAGGAAAACAACATTGACTCCTTTTACAATTTAGCTATAGGAGCATAAATTTAAAAAAGATAGTTCAAATTATGAAAAAAAAATTAAATCCCTAAATTTGAAACCCAAAAATGACAAAATTTCAAGTTAATCCAATCTAATGAGATTTTTTATGAAATAGGACGAGGAGTTTTTCAAATAAAAGAGAATTATTTCAATTTTTGAAGATATAAACATAAAATATGAAAATAAACAAAAACAGCTTGACCATAAAAGGGCATTGGTTGCCCAATATGCCTATACAGGTGACTAGACAAATGACCAAGCAACCAAAAAACTTATTGGAAAGCAAGGGTGTTGGTGTCTTGGAGTACACTGGTTGATCACATTGAGGTATTAGTCAACCAATATATCCTAATGTTCATCAATGAAAGTAAGACATGGATAAAATAATTCAAACACATCATTAAGACTCAAATTAAAGCAAAACTACATAACAACATATGGATAGAATTAATCAGGGTAAATGAAGACTTTAAAAAGAATCATTTAACATACAGAATTTCCATCAAATATAACTAATTCTCTTCTTATTGTGCAAAATCTATCCTTATTTAATGGTTTAAAGAAATTACTCTCAAAGATATAAATTATAACTTAATAACCTTATTTCACATGTAGTCTCTAAGTATAGGTACCAAGGATCACACTAAAAAATTTGTTAAAAACCTTATTCATAATTCAAATCAACATGTCCAAACTTACTATAAAAATGGCAAAGTATATTATATAGGTAATGATGATGTATAAATTCATTACTTAGTATTCTATGTGTGTGAATAATGAGAAATCTTCTTTTGGACATTCAAAGTGATGAATGTTCTCCTAGGATAATTAAGATGAGCTACCATCTTTATATGTATGATAACTACTTATGAATGAAGGCTCTATGATGCTTCTTGAGGGCCTCAAGGGTGTGAGTGGATTTCCATGTTATCACAAAAGTTAAGTCTATTATCCCTTTGAGAGTATTAAACTATATGTTTAGATTTTGAGCCATCTATGAAAGAAAAAGGTTTTCCCTTATATTGAGCCCTAGTGAATGTGTCATATATATGTGTATGCTCAAATGTAGATGTTTCATGTTCATTTGTCATTCTAGGAAATGGTAAATTATTTCTTTTAACAAAAGTAGTTTAATCATTGGAAATACTCCTACAATTTTATCCAATTCTATGCATGTTATTGAAATTGTTTTAAGCTTTTGACTTGTTTTTTAGTTTCTTACTTCTCCTTGTAAACTTGGAAATGAATCCTTAAGGGCATCAACCTGCTTCTTTAAAGCTTTATTCTCATGCTTTAATGTATCTAGTATATGATTATCATCAACGATTACATTTTTGGATGCTTCAATGTTATGCAATTCACTTTTTATCTTTTCATTGTTATTCATACATGAATCCAACTGTTTTTGAACTTCATTGGATTTGGAAGAAAATTTCGTGCTTTCCTTACTCACGATTTCTAAACTTTTGACTAATTCATCATATATCAATTCACTGTCATTATCACACAAATTAGGTTTGGATGTTACCTCATCATTGTCCTTAGCTATAAAGCACACATGAGTTATTTCTTCTTTCGAATGCTTGTTTTTGGATCACTTATATTGTCCCAAGTTGATGCTTTAAATGCTTTCTTCTTATCCTTCTTCTCCTATTAAAATTTCCCTCATACTTGTTATTATCTTTGAGTAGAGGACTTTGTGACTTTATATGGTTGGGTTTTCTACATTTAAAATAGATAGTGTTTGAGGATTTATATTTTAACTCACTTTTACATTCATAAAGTCCTTTCTTTTAAAGAATTTCTTAAATTTTCTATTAATTAAGACAATATCTTCTTCATCACTTGGACTAATTAATTTCTCTTCCTCTTCATTCAATTCTTCCTTTGAGGCTTAAAATGCTAAATTCTTTTTCTTTGGGAGCATCATATCTTTTTGTATCTCTTGGATCCTCACTTTTGTATACGAGTGAGAGATCTAATAAGTTTTTCCAATGATTGTGTTATTAGATCTTTGGATTTTTTTATAGTCGTTACTTTAGCTTCCCACCCGATAATGGAATTGGAATACTGAGTGTTACCACATCCTTAAATACTTAAAATTTTGAATTACAAAATTTTCTATTTAAAACCTCATTATTTTAGCAAATGCTATTCACTATATAAAAATTTTGATAGAAATTTCTCTTTATTTACTTAAAACCATCTGCAAGAAATTTTAATACACTTCTCATTCATTTTACTCAACTATACATCTCTATTTCAAACTCCTTGACAAAATAATTTGTCCATCCTCCAATACATTTCAACTTATTTAAACCAAATTTCAAACATAACTTTCATATATAATTCACAATATAATTCTATAAGATCCTTCATTTCTTTGTGTACATGCCATAACCAAAACAAAATATAATTTTATAGTACATCCACCTCAAAGTCTTCCCCAATCCTTTATGTGACTTTAGTCTTTGTAGTAGATCCATCACAACTTTCTTCTAATTTTCTTCAAAACTTACGCGCGGAAAGAAAACCATGTACTAAGCTATAGGCTTAGTGGTGTTCAAGTAATTTTATTTCTCATCCAATTCAATTCATTAAACCATAACATGCATAACATATAATATTTTTCAAATATAAATATCTTCATTTATTTGTAAGCATAACTAGGCATTAAAATTACTTTATGAAATTCAAGTATGTATCTATAACAATAATAATTCATATCTAATTACATAATGATCAATAAATTTTACAATTTAATTTACAATTAATTACTACTTCCAATTGACGTTCTTTAATCATCAATAAGGCATTTATATATTTTTCTATAATTTTCCCAAGTAAAATCCAACATAATTACATCGTAGAGTTGAATAAGTAAGATTTTAAAAATACAAGATCAAGTACTCATAATCATATGGTCCATTTGCATATTTATATTTTACAAGACCAAGCTCTCGGAGCCATGCAATCTATAACATAAATCAAATATCTTACACCGGAACTGAGCTCTCAGAGCCATAGAGTCCAGTTACACATATCATGAAGCGTTACTACTAACTCCTTAATTGACATGCCAACCTTATCACATTCCTCAAATTCCTATCTATTTTACTAAAGGCAGTTCTAATTAAAATGTCATTGAAATTTAATGATATAGTCTCATAATAGTCAATTCAAGCTATTCCATATTCGGCCAAAGCAAATGTCACTCCTTAATGTCTTGTCTCTTTTTTTTATATTTAGTTCATATGACATTCAAGACATATTCAACTCACCAATTAGTCAAAATAGCATGTATATCAAATTTTTAGATTCAAATATAATGTATGCCAATTAAGAAAAATACAAATTATGTCTAAAATCCAAATTAATCACATATACTACTTCATTTAGCATCCAATTAAATATTTTTAGCGACAATTTCATAAACCTTCAATTTTATCTCAAGTATCCTAAATTACATAATACACAATTTTTAGGGAAAAATAAAATTGCTTGAACATGTACCAAATTGATGTCCAATTCTTCAAATTAAGCTTCAATTCCACCATCAATTGTTATCCAACAGTGGTGGCAAGGAAGGTGGGATTGGGGGGGTTCTCTAACAAAAGGCTTGAGTAGAGATACATGGAAAACATCATGTAGGTGACCATTTTCAGGGAGCTCCAAGCGGTAAGTAACAAATCCAATGTACCGGAGGACCTTGTAGGGACCATAAATAGGGATGGCAACGGGGCGGGTATGGGGCGGGTATGCCATCCCCCGTTCCCCCCCCCAGAAACCCCCCCCACACC
>JAOQMQ010056716.1:0-25303 GCA_027563845.1 Erythroxylum subrotundum | reverse complement strand
CACAAGCAACGCATTACAAAAACCTACCAAAAGAACATAAAACACAAAGAATTAATATGACAAAATGCAAGTTATCACTGACTATTTCAGAAGCATCAGAAAAGGTGTATCGTTCTGAAACAGAATAAGCACTATTCCGCAAGTTTGGTTAGGAAGCTATTTCCAAAGGAAATGATTGCGTATCTACAATGTGCCAGTGACACATTCTGCAGAAAACCAAGGAAGAATAATGGCAATGAAGGCCGCTCAAGATGGGGATTGCTTTTTTGTGGAATAATCTAATTGCTCCTTAGCCGTAAAGGCAATAATTGTAAACTTTTGTATCATACAGATCTTGTGAGGGTTTACAAAAGAAGTTACAAATCCACCCAATTCTAAGAGCTTATGTAATGATGCGTTACCTACCAGTTTTGTGCAAGTCATTGAATCAATTATTTTCTTAATCACCAACAAGAGCTGACAATGTCGTGATGTATCTGCATCAATTTTTTTACTAGTCAGAAGATCAAATTAACGAAATCGTTTGGAGCCTTGAACAGTTCCATTTAACTCCCCAAACTTTCATTAACAAATTGATACCCTATATAACTTCTGCATAACTGGGATGGAACCATGAAAGGAATGATGTCAACTTTTCAAAGAAAAAGCATGTACGTAAAATGACTCACCAATCAAGAGTCCTTGATACGAAAACCTCGGCTGATCTATAATGGTCCATGGGACCATAGGAATTTTTATCTCCCTTGTTTTTGAAGTCAAAAGAACATAGTTGGCTGAATGTCTGCATGCAGAAGAAAATGAGTCCAGATCCTCTGTCCAATATTATGGTGTCTTATTGTGTCCAATAAATCTAAGCCATTTATTTATGTAGGATCCGCATGAGACCCGCATGAGTCCCGCAAAATAAATGACTGAGATTCCATGAGACATAATAAGACAGAGTAAAACTGGACAGAGGATCTGATTTCGAAGAAAATTTATAGCCACTTTGACTGGTATAGAAGTACCAAGCATTCAGAAGTAGCTAATAACCTGCAATCCTTGGAAAGCCCCGAAAATTGTGTTTGCCTGCAATTTTACATTGCATTCCTCATTGTACTGCTTCACATATTGGATGCATGCAAGGAAGTAATATTTAAGAACAATATATGGATACGATGGGGACTCCAGAATGAAACTGCTATCATCAATATCTTTCCCATGCAATGCAATGCAGAACATAAGAATGGGGCACATGCACCAGTAAAGTTGATGAAAAATGAGAGGACTGAAACTAAAGGTGTCAATAAACCTTGTGTTCTGCTGTTGTACAGATAGATATATAATAACAAACAAACATAGAAGTAGTGTTGCAAAACCTTGTTCCTTGGGTGAAGGGACCAACAATTTGTACGATTTATCAACACCGTATTGTAACTGCAAAAGATATACGATACTATTGGTGGTAGCGTTTGTCCTGTAAAACCTAAAAACAATCTTCAAGTTTTCTGTTATTTCTGGTAAAAGAAAGAAAAGGATATCAGACGGACCCGGTTTGCGGACGAAAAACTGAGGACATGCATTCCTGGGAGGAAGAGCAAGGGTGGAAGGGAAGAGGATGAATTGGAAATGGAACTGGAATGATGAGAGAGTTGAAGAATATGAATGAATCTGGAGAAAGCTTCCCTGAGAATACCAGAAGGATTTGTGTTGTTGGAGCCTCTAGTTTGAGTCGAAATGTTGAAGTATAGATTATTGTTGCCTTTGGTCACAAATTTTTATTAACAATCTACAGCCTCTTGGAGTGATAAAGGATGATAATATAAGTCCTACTCTCAAAATTATCAAAGGAAATATGGTTACTAACAAGAACTTCCAAAAAATAACAAATTCGTAGTTTATTAGATGTGGTAGTTTACTAAATAAAGGAAACTCCATCTGTTAGTGAAGATATCTCTTTCGTATTTTAGTTGCAGTAGATAAAATTGTAATCTTTTCTTCTTTATCTTGTTCAAGAGCTATATATGTATTAATCTATATATATTTTTTGAGGCTAATAATTGGTATTGGTGAGATAAGAATCAATTCCAGAATAACAAAATTATGTCTTTTATTGCACCTTTGTTTTTTTTTCTCTCTTAGTATTAGAGCCATTGCTTCAGTGTCTTTGAATGTTGGAAATTTTGCCACACTAAAACTCACACAATCCAATCATCCATTATGGAGAAAACAAGCTTTAGGATTAGCAGAGAGCCAAGATTTGATTGGTCATCTCACCAATGAAACATCAGTTCCAACAAGATATACTACTTCAAATTCAAACATCGAAAACACCACATCACAGTTAGCAAAAGAATTCGCTACTTGGAAAAAGTTTAATCGCCTTCTCTAAGATTGGATCATCAGAACCCTCTCTAAAGAAGCTCTTGAATTTGTCATTGGCTTAGACACAGTACAACAAATGCAGTTTGGTAAACACTGAAAGATGCTCATGCATAAGACTCTCAAGAGTGAGAGTTTACACTACAACAACAACTAACTTATCTTCGCAAGGATGATAACAAGACCATTAGAGATCACATACGCATCTTTAAAGGTTTATGTGACAATCTTGCTACTACCGGAAAGCCTTTATTAGATAGAGAAAAAGTCTTCTGTCTCCTCACAAGTCTTGGTCCACAATATAAAACCTTTACAATAATAATGTTGAAACCTCCAAGACTAACTTACTCTAAGCTATCTTGCAATTGCAAAATTTTGATCAAAGTCAAAACTGGTTTTTAAACCAATCAGATGCGTCTTTGTCTCACCTCAATCCATATTTAGCCTTGTATAGTCAGCAACAAAAACAATCTTAAAGTACCAGTTCAAGGAATTGCAATAGTACCTTTACTTTCTCAGGTCATGGATTTCAAGTACAACAGTTTCGAAACCAAAATCAAAGTTATCCAGAAGACTCAACATCAGCTACACAACAACGACCACCATCTCTAGGAGAACAACGTATGACAACAATAGAGCGAGACTTGTATCCTAATGAAACATGTCAATATTGTGGGAAACCAAGCCATATTGCTATTTGTTGGTGGATGCCAAAACAAACAACTTAAAATGATGAAATTCCACAAGCTCTTACAACTCTCACTTTATACAACTCCATTGTCTTAACATAATGGACTTCTGATATAGGAGCTTCAAATCACATAACAGGAAAGTAAGGTATGTTTACTAATATTCATAAATACTCCAAATTTGATGCAATCATAATTGGAGATGGTTCTTCGATACCTATAACAGGTATTGGTGACTCATATATTAAGCAAAAAGAAAAAATTTTACCTCTTCATGATGTTTTTTTAGTTCCAAATCTGAAAAAAAAATTTGCTTTCAATAATTCAATTAACCTCTCAGTTTCCTATTAACTGTGAATTTTCTTACGTTGATTTTTGTATAAAGGAACAAAAAATAGGATATCCGTTAGTAACAAGGAAAAGGAAGGGTGACCTGTATATCTTATCTGATGTACTAGAAGCATACTTCTCTCATCATTTCAAGTCTGACACTGCATATATTTGGCATCAACGCTTAGGACACCCTCAAGCTTCAGCAATTCAGTTGTTAAAAAATAAAGGATTAATTGAAGTCCAAGGTCCTTTATGGACTGAATATTTATGTGATAGTTGTCAATTAGGAAAACTAAGTAAACTACCTTTTGCTCCTTTTGAACATTCTATGTAACACCCACATCTCCCTTGGAAGGATATTTGAATGCCATACAAAACAGTACAAACAAATTAAAGCATACGAAAACTTTCAGAAAAAAAAACAATTCAGGCAAACATACATTAAATTACATAGTACTTAACACAAACTCGGTGTAAATTCCAAACCAAACTGAAGGATCGTTATTACAAACTTACAAACAAATTCACATTTTTACATATCAGATACAAGCCAAAAGTCAAACAAAAAATTACATTATTTTCAAAACAACACTCAGACTCCATTGGCCATTGCGGTTGTCTTATCCTATTCTTTATAAATATCGCTCAGAACCTACACGGGACAAATCCACCGTACTAAGCATATAGCTTAGTGTGTAATAACTAAACTATGCATAATTTGACAATTAATCATACTGAATCAAGTTATAATACAAGCAGATATTTAAATTTAAGAACAGTTGCATAGTTAACAGAATTAAGTATCAAAGAAGGCATAATCCCTTCAGTTCAAAACATCATTTTGATTATTTCAAAATTCAACATATATCAGAATACATAATCAAATGGCTGTTAATCCGTCAACAGAAGTGGGTAACGGGACTTATACAGAAGATACCATAATTGGTATCATATCATAGAAGAGACTTACATCTCAATAACAGAAGACACCGAAATGTCAATAACAGAAGACACCGAAGTGTCATAGAAGCAGCTGTAGACCCCTTCTAGGCATGCCTATTTACCCACAAGTAGGACTTAACAGTTTTAAAACAAAACAAAGTCATTTCATACATTTCATGTGCAAAGCAAGTAGTCAATCATATTCACACGCAAGTAGTACTTCAATATCACATTCATCAATCAATACCTCGGACCTTCATGTCCTGAATCAGTACACAATTCAGTACACATTCATCAATATCAAATTCAATTTAGTAATAAACAAAACAAATCAAGTTGAGACCATCTTAGGTTACTCACTATCGCTCCCTTTCACTTATTTCCTTGAAGTACCGGCAATATCTGAAAGTGGTCGCTCTACTTGCCCTTCTATATACAATCAAACATAAGTTCATATTACCATATTTTTCATGTAACTAAATCAGCATTAGTATGAATGTATCATATAACATGCATGTTCAATGACATTGTCTAGCTTTGTTTTCAAATCAGACTTTTGGGTCTACTTTGCATGATCATTTAGATTAAGAAAATGGAGTATTTAAGTAACACTTTCTTCTAGAAAATTGTTCACCTTTGTCTTAGGTTTCTAATGACACTAAAATCATACAATTTGGATCTGAATAATAAAAGTTATACTCAAAAGATTTCAGACTGTTTTTAAGCTACAACAGAATTCTTAACTCAACTTAAAATTAGATTTTGAAATTCTTAAAACTAGAATTGTAATTTTATCACTTCAGGAAAGTTGTGGCCTTATGTCTTTAGTTTAATCTGAATTAAGAACCAACTCATTTGGAGATCCACAATTCAAGATATTATCAAAATACCGAAGCATGTTCAATAAAAAAATACTCCAGTTCATATCATTCCAACAGACTCCCTCACTTTCACCCAATCAATCTTTTTCAAATCAATTCGGATGACTATTTTGACATAGAAACTAAGGCTTCTGAGCAAAATATTCTTCTAAACAAATGTTCCTCTATGTCTTAAATTTCTAATGAACTATAGTTCATACAATTTGATTCATTATTCCAGAAGTTATACACAATATACTACAGACTCAGTGCATTTGAAATTTTAGCTAGTGAATGATCATGCACTCAAAGTTGTACAACTCATATCTCTCAATTCCAGTATTCACAAATTACAAAATTTATACCAATTTAAAGCTAAGAGAATAAGCTACAACTTTGGTGAAGAAACCTTAGTCTAATTCGGCCTACATCAATACAGTTTATTCAATAATAATAGGACATGATTTGTCCCTGGTAATGCTATAGCCTAAGCCAAGACTCAATTTCATACCAATTTTGAAAGTCTTATAGACAAAATTAAAATTCGAATTCTTTAAGAAAGTTGTATACATATGTCTCAAGTTTAATCTGAATTAAAATTCATCCAATTTAGATACCTACAGGGCATGATATAGCTAAAATACCGAAACCTATCCAGTGTATCTACCCTTTCCAACCAGTTTCCAGCACATACCTAACCTCAATTCTTTCTTTATTCAGTACATGTTTGCTCCATTTCAAACATCAAACAATACATATTATAATAGAATACCAAATTTATAATTCCCTTACCTTACTAAGCTTTAAATTAAACTCCAAGATTCCAACTAATCCAAGCTTCCAAACATCCAGCACATACCAAACATTCAAGTGATGACAACCCAAGGTCCAGCAGAAATTCCAGAAGTTAGAGAGACTAAGCAAGTTTCGGTGGAGAGAAATAAAGAAGATGAAGAATGAACCTCTCCACCGTACCTTGCTTTATCACCAGCTAGGTGTCACTAGCTTAACAAGCCATGTAACACCAAGGCATGAAGCCCATCTGCCCACCATTTATGCTGCCACATCTCTCCAACATGTCATGCCATTAGTCACATAATGAATGATGCCATTTGTCCTCCTCTTATGCTGCCAAATGTCTCACATTGAATGATACCAAATGTCAAAAATTTGTAGGCTTAATCATACTAATTTTTTATATACCAACTTAACTTGTCATTTGATAATTTTCTTAGTCCAAATATACATTTAAATTCAATTTACTAACTATAGTTCATCAATACCAAACTTCAAGTCATATGCCTTTTACATCCAAATCATAGCACAATTTTTAACTCCTATCTCACATGTACTTTCATGAACATGTATCATTTGAACTAGGGTATATTTTGGGGCCTTACAATTCTCTGCCCCTTAAAAGAATTTCGTCCTCGAAATTCATACCTGATTAGAATAGTTGAGGATACTGAGCTCTCATGGTCTCTTCTGGTTCTCATATTGCTTCTTCAAGTCCATGGTATTGCTAGAGTACTTTTACCAAAGGTACTGACTTGTTCCTAAGCTGTTTAACTTCTCTGGCTAATACAGAAATTGGCCTTTCTTCATAAGACAAATCTGGTTGCACTAGAATTTCTTGTACAGGAATCTTATGTGTAACATCAGACCGATATCTTCTCAACATAGAAACATGAAATACATTATGTAACCTGGTCAATTCTTCGGGAAGAGCTAGTTGATAAGCTACTGGTCTAATTCTTTTCAAAATTTCATAAGGACCAATGTATAGCGGACTAAGCTTACCCTTCTTACCAAATCGAAGTATATTCTTACACGGTGACACTTTCAAGAGCACTTTTATCTCCTACTTGATATTCAATATCCCTCCTTTTCAGATCAGCATAGGACTTCTGCTTATCATTGGCCGCTTTCAACCTATGTTGAATAATTTGAACCTTTTCTTCAGTATCTTTCACAATATTAGGCCCGATCATTTTGTTTTCACTCAACTCAGTATAGCATACCGAAGTTCTACACCTTCTACCATACAACGCTTCATAAGGAACCATACCAATGCTGGTCTGAAAACTGTTGCTGTAGGCAAACTCCATCAGAGTCAAATAACTATCCTAACTCCTTGGAAATTCTAACACACAACCCCGAAGCATGTCTTCTAATATCTGTATAATTCGTTCAGATTGTCCATCTGTCTGAGGATGAAAAGTAGTACTGAACTTAACTTGAGTTCTCAGAGCCTTCTGTAAACTTCTCCAGAAGATCGAAGTAAATCGAGGATCACGGTCAGAAATGATAGACAATGGTACTCTATGCAATCTCACTACCTCATTCACATATAAATCTGCAAGCCTATCCAAAGAATAATCAGGACGAACAGGCAGAAAATGAGTAGATTTGGTAAACTTATCCACAATTACCCATACAACATCATGTTTCCTTTGAGTGAGAGGAAGTCCAGTGACAAAATCCATGGTAATGTTATCCCATTTCCATTGAGGAATAGAAATAGGTGTAACAAACCAGATGGAACCTGGTGTTCAGCTTTCACCTACTAACAAGTCAAACATTTAGCTACAAAATCCATAACATCCCGTTTCATACCTGACCACCAGTAATGTTGCTTCAGATCTTGATACATCTTGTTTCCACCAGGATGCATAGTAAAGACTGTATTATGAGCCTCAAACAACAGTTTTCTCTTCAGTTCATCATTAGCTGGCACACATAATCGAACTTTATAATACAATTCTCTAACTCCTTTCACATAAAAATTAGGTTTCTTACCATCCTGAGTAGCCGAGATAAATTGTTGCAACTTATCATCAGTTTTCTGAGCATCACAAATCTCTTGTCTCAAAATAAGTCTTGCTTTCAATTGGGCCATGAAAGCTCCTTCAGATACACATTCCCAATCACTCTGCTTCATTGACAATGTGGAAATGGTCTTTCGACTCAAGGCATCAGCAACATTATTAGCCCTACCTGGATGGTAGTCCATAATACAATCATAATCTTTAAATAGTTCCAACCAACGCCATTGTCTCATATTGAGTTCTTTCTGAGTAAGCAGATACTTCAAACTTTTATGATATGTGAAAATTCTACATCGTTCTCCATACAGATAGTGCCACCAAATTTTCAAGGCAAATACTACTGCTGAAAGCTCCAGATCATGTGTAGGGTAATTCTGTTCATGTGTCTTTAGTTGCCTAGAGCTTATGACATAAGCAACTACCTTTCCATCCTGCATCAGAACACAATCCAAACCATTTCTAGATGCATCACTAAACATAACATACTCCTTACCAGAAGTAGGTTGAACTAATACAGGAGCTTCAGTAAGCATGCTTTTCAGTTGATCAAAACTAGTATGACATCTATCAGACCATTCATATTTCACTTCTTTTCGCAACAGTTTGGTTAAAGGGGATGCTATCATCAAGAACCCCTTCACAAACCGATAATAATACCCGACCAAACCCAAAAAACTTCTCACCTCTGTCACATTTCGTGGTGGCTTCCAGTTAACAATTGCTTCTATCTTACTAGGATCGACTTTAATTCCTTCAGAAGAGACGACATGTCCCAGAAAAGATACTTCTTGAAGCCAAAAATCAGCATACAACTGTCTTTCCCGTAGGGTCTGTAACACAAGCTGGAGATGCTCAACATGATCAAGTTCATTCTTGGAATAAACCAAGATGTCATCTATAAATACCACCACAAACTGGTCTAAATAAGGCCTGAATATTCTTTTCATCTGATCCATAAATGCTGCTGGAGCATTAGTTAACCCGAATGACATTACCAGGAATTCATAATGTCCGTATCGGGTCCTAAATGCAGTCTTTAGCACATCCACGTCCTTTACTCGAAGCTGATAGTATCCTGATTGCAGATCTATCTTTGAAAACACTGTTGCATCTTTCAATTAATCAAACAGGTCTTTAATCTTGGGCAATGGATACTTGTTCTTCACAGTAACTCTATTCAATTGTCAGTAATCAATGCACATCCGCAAAGTACCATCCTTTTTCTTAACAAACAAAACTAGTGCTCCCTATGGTGAGACATTGAGTCAAATAAACCGTCTATCTAAAAGCTCTTGTAACTGCATCTTCAACTCCTTCAACTCAATAGGAGCCATTATGTACGGTGCTCTGGATATAGGAGCAGTGCCAGGCATGATTTCAATAGACAACTCTACCTCCGTTCAGGAGGGAGACCAGGTAATTCTTTAGGAAACACATCTGAAAATTCATTTGCCACAGGAATATCTAGCAATGTATCACCCTCCTTCTTAGAATCAAACACAAGGGCCATATATGCTTCACATCCCTTCCTGAGGAGCTTTCGAGCTTGCATTGCTAATACCACATTAGTTAAGGAACTAGTATGGATGTCATGCAATATTATTGTAGGCTGATCAAACCTTCTAAACATAACTGTCTTAGCATTACAATCAACTATTGCTTGAAGTTTGGATAACCAATCCATACCCAGAATCAAATCAAATTCATGAAAGGGTAATCTAATCAGATCTGCTACATATTCATTTCCTTGGATCATAATAGGACAATTCCTAATCACCTGATTAACCAACACACTACTACCCAGAGGACTAGTTACAAGAATATCATACTCTAATTGATCTATGGACACCTTCTTATCAGACATTTCTCCAACATAGATATAGGGATGAGAAGATCCAGGATCAATCAGTGCATGCATTTCAGAATTAAAGAGAGAAACAATACCAGCAATGACTTTAGGTGCATCCTGATCCTCATGAGCTTTCAGTGTATAAGCTCGAGTCGAAGCAGAAGGCACAGTTGGTCGATTTACAGTCTCCAACTAGGTTCTCAGATTTGGTCTGTTATGTCCAGGTCCTCCTCGACCTCTACGTCTTCTATTTCCAGCAGATGCCTGAGAAACCGCTCTACTTACTTGCGATGTCTAAGGTTGTCTGAGAGGGCAATTGGCTATCTGATGCTTAGTACTGCCATAGCAAAAATATGCTCCCGTAGGCCTCCTACAAACACCCCAATGAAACACAAAATAGTGAGGGCACTCTAGGGGATCAGAACCTCGGCCCACAGAAGAACCCCTACCAAATACAGTCATTGAGGGATAATTCTGTGACCTTCCATGACCCACAGATCTCTGAATAAACTCTGGTGCAGAGGAAACACTATCCCGACTTTGTTTGCCCGAGGACTGACCTCCTCTTGCAAAGCCCCTTCGTTGATTCCTTTTCCTCTTAATCACCACTTGCCTCTCTATCTTCATAGCAACCTGCACCAACTGATGATAATTTACTTACTGCAACAGAGTAACTGCAGCCAAATGCTCCTTGATGGAATCATTCAATCCATCCTCAAACGGATGACACCGGAACTCCTCAGTAAGCACCGGTTCTGGGGCATACTTAGAGAGGCGACTAAATTCTAGATCGTACTCAGCAACTAACAAATTCCTCTGCCTCAGATTCAGAAATTACTTCCACTTCTCCTTTCTGTAAGCTTCCGTAACATACTTAGCGTTGAACTCCTGGGTAAAGAAATCCCAAGTCAAAGGCACCGGTAACTATGGATTTCTCAAAACAAATTTCCACCACTCATAGGATACTCCTTAAAGGAGAGAGACAGCACAGTGCACCATCTGATCTGATGGACAACTGATCTCCTCTAATACCCTCTTCACCTTCTCAATCCAGAACTCAGCTCGTTCAGATTCCTCCAAAGATGTCCCAGTAAATTCCTCAGCTCCATTCTTCCACAGTTGATCAATTGGAGCCTTATGAGTGGTCATGCAGTGCAATAATGTCATCATATCCTGGGACAGCTTCACTAAAGCCTCTCCCTAAGCTGCAGGAGGAGGTGGAACCGCAGCTTCTCCTCGATTACCCAGAGGGTCCGAATGTCGATGGACGAGATCGCTCAGGAGTATTACTCTCTACAACCTCGTCAACGGCTTCGTGGGATCTTTCCATTTTTTATTCTATAATCAAAACATGGGACAACCGCATTAGGCCAAAACACAACTGTTACACTCAAGTATAAATAGTGGTTAAGCACTGGTTAAATCAGAATCGCCTAAACCATGCTCTGATACCAAAATTTGTAACACCCACATATCCCCTGGAAGGATATTTGAATGCCACACAAAACAGTAAAAACAAATTAAAGCATACGAAAACTTCCACAAAAAAACAATTCAGGCAAACATACATTAAATTACATAGTACTTAACACAAACTCAATGTAAATTGCAAACCAAACTGAAGTATCGTTGTTACAAACTTACAAACAAATTCACATTTTTACATATCATATACAAGCCAAAAGTCAAACCAAAAATTACATTATTTTCAAAACAAAACTCAGACTCCATTAGCCATTGCGGTTGTCTTGTCCCGGTCTTTGTAAACGTCGCTCAGAACCTACACGGGGTAAATCCACCGTACTAAGCATATAACTTAGTGAGTAATAACTAAACTATGCATAATTTGGCAATTAATCATACTGAATCAAGTTATAGCATAAGCAGATATTTAAATTTCAGAATAGTTGCATAGTTAACAGAACTAAGTATCAAAGAAGGCACAATCCCTTTAGTTCAAAACATCATTTTGATTATTTCAAAATCAACCATATATCATAATACACAAGCAAATGACTGTTAATCCATCAATAGAAGTGGGTAACGGGACTTATACAAAAGATACCATAATTGGTATCATATCACAGAAAAGACTTACGTCTCAATAACAAAAGACACCGAAGTGTCATAGAAGCAGCTGCAGACCCCTTCTAGGCATGCCTATTTACCCACAACTAGGACTCAACAGTTTTAAAACAAAACAAAGTCATTTCATACATTTCATGTGCAAAGCAAGTAGTCAATCATATTCACACGCAAGTAGCACTTCAATATCACATTCATCAATCAATACCTTGGACCTTCATGTCCGGAGTTAGTACAAAATTCAGTACACATTCATCAGTATCAAATTCAATTCAGTAATAAACAAAAAAAATCAAGATGAGACCATCTTAGGTTACTCACTATCGCTCTCTTTCGCTTATTGCCTTGAAGTACCGGCAATATCTGAAAGTGATCGCTCTACTCGCCCTTCTATATACAATCAAACATAAGTTCTTATTATCATATTTTTCATGTAACTGAATCAGCATTAGTATGAATGTATCATATAACATGCATGTTCAATGACATAGTCCAACTTTTTTTTCAAATTAGACTTTTGGGTCTACTTTGCATGATCATTTAGATTAAGAAAATAGAGTATTTAAATAACACTTTCTTCTAGATAATTGTTCATCTTTGTCTTGGGTTTCTAATGACACCAAAATCATACAATTCGGTTCTGTATACTGAAAGTTATACCGAAGCATGTTCAATAAAAAAAATACTTTAGTTCATAACATTCCAACAGACTCCCTTACTTTCATCCAATCAATCTTTATCAAATCAATTCGGATGGCTATTTTGACATAGAAACTAAGGCTTCTGAGCAAAGTATTCTTCTAAACAAATGTTCCTCTATGTCTTAAATTTCTAATGAAATATAGTTCATACAATTTGATTCATTATTCCAGAAGTTATACTCAATATACTACAAACTGAGTTCATTTGAAATTTTGGCTAGTGAATGATCATGCACTCAAAGTTGTACAACTCATATCTCTCAATTCCAGTATTAAAAAATGACAAACTTTATACCAATTTAAAGCTAAGAAAATAAGCTACAACTTTGGTGAAGAAACCTTAATCTAATTCGGCCTACATCAATACAATTTATTCAATAAAAACAGGACATGATTTCTGTCCTGGTAATGCTATAGCCTAAGCCAAAACTCAATTCCATGCCAAATTTGAAAGTCTTAGAGACAGAATTAAAATTCGGCTTCTTCAAGAAAGTTGTAGAAATATGTCTCAAGTTTAATCTGAATAAAATTCATCCAATTTGGATACCTACAGGGCATGATATAGCTAAAATACCGAAACCTGTCCAATGTATCTACTCTTTCCAACCAGTTTCCAGCCCATACCTAACCTCAATTCTTTCTTTATTCAGTACATGTTTGCTCCATTTCAAACATCAAACAATACATGTTATAATAGAATACCAAGTTTATAATTCCCTTACCTTACTAAGCTTTAAATTAACCCAAGCTTTCAAACATCCAGCACATACCAAACATTCAAGTGATGACAACCCAAGGTCCAGCAAAAATTCTAGAAGTTAGAGAAACTAAGCAAGTTTCGGTGGAGAGAAGTAAAGAAGATGAAGAATGAACCTCTCCACCGTACCTTGCTTTATCACCAGCTAGGTGTCACTAGCTTAACATGCCATGTAACACCAAGGCATGAAGCCCATTTTCCCACCATTTATGCTGCCACATGTCTCCAAAATGTCATGCCACTAGTCACATAATGAATGATGCCACTTGTCCCCCTCTTATGCTGCCAAATGTCTCACATTGAATGGTACCAAATGTCAAAAATTTGTAGGCTTACTCATACTAATTTTTTATGTACCAACTTAGCTTGTCATTTGATAATTTTCCTAATCCAAATATACATTTAAATTCAATTTACTAACTATAGTCCATCAATACCAAAATTCAAGTCATATGCCTTTCACATTCAAATCATAGCACAAATTTTAACTCCTATCTCACATGTACTTTCACGAACATGTATCATTTCAACTAGGGTATTTTTTTGGGCATTACATTCTAGTTCTAGTATCTTTGATAAGATTCACTGTGATTTGTGGGGACCTACCCCTATTTTATCTGTTGGTGATTTGTGATTTATGACGATTTTTTCAAGTATACTTGGATTATTCCATTAAAACATAAATCTATTTTTTTATTGCCTATTTAGCATTTGAACAGTGTGTTGAACGATAATTCAATAAGAAAATAAAAATCTTCCACTCAGATGGTGGAGGAGAATTTGTTAACTCTAGATTATCACCACATTTTCTTATGACAGGAATTATTCATCAGATTTCATGCCCCTACACTCCAAAGCAAACAGGTATAGTTAAGAGAAGGCACAAAATTATACGCAAAATGGGTATGGCAATGTTGATCCATAGTCATGCACCTCTTTTTTATGGGTAGAAGCCTTTATGACAATAATTTTTCTTCTTAATCATTACCATCTTCATCTCTTTAGTTTGACACTCCATATTTCATGTTACATGGAACTCATCCTAACTACACATCACTTCAAGTTTTTGGTTCTAAATGTTTTCCATATACATGGGATACAAGAAACCATAAATTTGACCCTAAAATTGTCTTCTGTGTTTTAGTAGGATACAAGTGCTTCCATCCACCTAATCGCAAAATTTTCATTTCTCATCATATTGTGTTTGACGAGTCTATTTTTCCTTTTAAGTCTTCATCTCTTTCCACTTCTAAATCACATGCTCTTAACATATTTGATTGTTGGTTACCTTATTCTAATAATCTTCTTGCTTCATGTAGTCATTCACAAATTTCTGCATGGACTTCCATTCCCTTACCATCCGTTGATATTCATGGCTCAAAATCTATACCAAATTCACCACATGATGCACCTGAGCTCGGTGATGTTAAGGTTGTCTTTAATCATCAGAGTTCTGAAGGTCCGAATCTACCTACACTACTGACTGACTTATGTTTTGAACACTTGCCTGCACTTGAGTCCCTTCCTTCTATAAATACAACATCACCTCATGAAGCACCAGTTACTCATCCCATGATAACCAGGTCCAAACTTGGAGTTGTTAAACCAAATCCTAAATATGCCTTAACAGTAACTTCGTCTGCTACAATACCTCGTGAATCAAAAAATATTAAATCAACCTTATCGGATCCTGGGTGGAAAGCTATTATGCTTGATGAACTTGTTGCACTACATCAAAATGAAACATGGCAATTAGTTCCACACACTCCAGATATGTATGCAATCGAATCCAAATGAATTTTTAAGACCAAGCTATGACTTGATGGTAAATTAGATCGTCTCAAAGCACATTTAGTCTCCAAAGGATATCATCAGATTAATGGTATTGACTACATAGAGACGTTCTCTCCTCTAATCAAACCAGGTACAATTTGACTCATCTTAACTGTTGCTCTTATGAGACATTGGTCCATAGAAACCTATGTATGTATGTAAGCTCTAGCGTGTTTTGTATGGACTTAAACAAACACCACATGCTTGGTTTGATAGACTCAGTGAATTTCTTATATCATATGGTTTCTTTTGTACTTTGGCTGATCCTTCTCTTTTTATTTTTCATTTTGATCAAGCTTCACTTGTTTTACTTCTCTACGTTGATGATATGATTCTTACAGAGTCATCCAGAGAGCTTGTTTCCTCTTTTATTCAAATTCTGAGTTGTGAGTTCTTTATGAAAGATTTAGGTCCGATGCATCACTTTCTTGGTGTTGAGATCTCTAGCACAGCAGATGAGCTACATCTGTCCCAGTCCCGCTATGCACTTACCATTCTTGAACGATCCAATAAACTTCATAACAAGCCCATGCCTTGCCTTTAAAGGTTAAATTCAAACCTACTACAGATACTACTCTTACTACTGATTCTAGTCACTTTCGAGGAATTGTTGGTGCTCTGCAATATCTCACACTAACGCGTCCATATCTATCCTATAGTGTCAACTATGTTTCACAATTCATGCATGCTCCTACAGTTGCTCATTTGGAATTGGTTCAACGAATCCTTCGATACCTGAAAGGAACACTTTACATTGGTTTACACCTCACTTCCAATACAACTCTTGAATTGTCTGCTTTCTCTTATACTAATTGGGCTGGCTGCCCTACAATAAGGAGATTTACCACCGGTTACTGTACTTTTCTTGGCATAAATATCATTTCACAGTGTGCTAAGCAACACACAATCTCTCACTCTAGTACTGAAGCTAAGTATGGTGCTATGACTAATACTGCTGCCAAACTTACATGACTCACTTATATTCTTCAAGATCTTCGCATCTCTCTCTTATCTCTACCAGTCCTCTACTGTGATAATATCAGTGCTCTATACATGATAATCAATTTTATCTTTCATGCTCGGAGCAAACACATCGAGTTGGATTACCATTTTGTACGCGAACGAGTTGCACTTGGATTACTTGTCACTAAACATGTGTCCTCTAATAAACAAGTTGCTGATAGATTCGCTAAACCTGTGTCCAAGGCTACCCTCACATATTTTTGCAGCAAATTGTGCCTTTAACCCCGACTCAGTTTGCAGGGGGATATTAACAATCTACAGCCTCCGTGAAGTGATAAGGATGATATTATTAGCAAATCATGGAGTGGTAAGGATGATCATAAGAAGTCCTATAAATCATAGAGTGATAAGGTTGATCATGCTCATAAAATTATCAAAAGAAATATAGTTGGTGACAAGGACTTCCAAAAAGTAACAAATTCTTGGTAGTTCATTAGATGTGGTAGTTTATTAGATAAAGGAAACTCCATCTGATAGTAATGATATCTCTTTGGTATTTTAGTTGCAGTAGATAAAATTGAAGTATTTCCTTCCTTATCTTGTATAAGTGATATATATGTATTAATCTATATATATAGCTTTTTTAGGCCTATAATTGACATCGGTGAGATAAGAATCAGTTTCATAATAACAAAATTCTCTTTTACTGTATTTCTGTTTTTCCCCCTCTATTTTGACATTGGCCATATATTCAGAATCACTGTAACATTTTTAATTACCTTTCTTCCGTGTATTTGAGATCAATATATGTACGAACTGCAGCACAACTTGTGGCTATGACTGTTGCTACCTTCCTACTATTTCTCTTTATTTCAAACCAGAATTTGTCTATTTTAGCTCATTTAATTTTGTCTATTGAGTATTTACGCACCATGTTTTGTTAGTTTATGCCCTTGCAGTCAATCAATTGGATGCAAATTAATGTATGACATTATTTTGAGTTAATAAAAGGCTTTATTTATCTTTATGTATTAATTTAATTAATATTTTATGTTTTAATACTAAAGATAAAATCTTGGAATAATTACTGTGTAATTAAAATTATGATGAGATCATAATTTTGAGATTCAATTTATACTTATGTGTTATTCCTAAATGTTCTTAGTTATAGTTTCATTAAGAATGGATATTGTTGAAACGGTAAAACAAGCACACATTATGTTTTTTTCTTATGAAGAAAGTAATTGATCTCATAAATTAAAATATAGAGGTACTTAAACTAATGTTTGGGTCATTATTAGAGAATAAGTCACAGGAACTGACCCAATTATGAGAATTTCAGATGGAATATTACTTATGTGTCTATGGCTTATCTCATAATTATGGTTGTGTAATTGATTCTCAGACTTGAGATTACCAGGGTATCTAGTGTGAGAATTACAGTGTTTTGATGCTACTTATGAATCATCCTAGAATAATTCAGTGGTAGTAATTGGATACAGTATGAACCATATGTAGATAGTTGAGTAAGTCAATATAGGATTCGTCACTCTAAAGTAATTGGAGAGAATATTTTACTGTTCTTGATTAGTAATGATTTGTGGAATTCTCTGGCCAGAGTGGATTGATATTTGAAAAGGAGTTTTCAAATAGCAATTATAAATCAATTACTAATTAGCAAGAACGAACATGATTGGAGGATAAGAGTAGACATTGTATCCATACTCTGTCTAATTAGAATATTGAATGACGAAAGGATTAAATTATACATTATAACCATGCATGGACAGGTTAAATCAATCACTTTGACATTCCTTATATTTGGATAATCATGACATGTTGCTAGACGTCAATCATGATTTATTATTATGAATTATTTAATTAGAGAATTAAAGATAACTTGAAATAAGTTTTAATTTATCTAATTCTAATTGTGAATTAGAATTATAATTTATAATCATTTCCAATTTATTAGGAACCTAATGGGTCACACATCAAAGAGCAATTTACGAAAGAAAAATCAATTTAATTAAGTTGGACTTAATTATAAAGTTTGAAAAACTTTGGGGATCAAATATGAGATATTTGATTTTATTAAATTAAATAAATTTTAATTAGAATTTGATTTTAATTATAATTAAAGAGATTTAATTTTAATAAAAGAATTATGATTTTTTTAATTTAAAGGGAATAGCTTTTTGGAAGCTAGCACTTTTTGTCTTCTTCCTCTCAAATCAGTTTGAGAATTGTTATGTAGATATCATCAGAAGCTGGACACTTGAACAGCTCGTGATTGATCAATCGAAAAAAGTTTCAAAGACTTTTCAACAGAAAAGCGAACAAGGTATGATTTCTAAATCATTTTATATTTTATTCAAGTTTATTTAATTATCGGAATCCGCTAGGAATCTGTAAAATTTTCTTTTTCCGTTGCGCCCGTGATTCGATCACGGTTGGATTCCAACAGTGATATTAGAGCCTACTTTAATTGTTTCAGTTGGATTCATTACTTGATTATTGTTGATTTTGATATGTTTTACATCGGTTTTTGTCTTTTTCCGAAGCTATTTCTATAACTGTACTTGGTTTTGATTGTTCTAAAAATCACATATGTTTTTTCTGAGTTTAAACATGCGTTCATGTAGAAATTGTTTCCACTCTCTTATGTTTTGAGTACTGCCAAAACTAAAACCTGAAGGCAATGTATATGTGCTTGAATTTACGCCTTTATTTATTTCTGAAAATTGTTTCCACAAACGTATGTGTCTTTTTGGGTTTGTGCGTGTTCTATTTCTGGAGTCTAAATCCAATTGTTCAACAAGAGCATGTATATGCGTTCCTGGATATTTGTTTATGTCTACGTATGTTTCCTGCTCCTCTATTTGTCTTATTTGTGTATAATGGTTTTAAAGATTTTCACAAACAAGTGTTTCAAAAAAAAACACTTGTGAAATGTCTCACCAAGGGCGAAACGCCGCTGGTGATTATGGGTCGGTGACACCACTGATTTGGTGTCACCACCGTGCAAAAATGATGGGTGAAAACTCACCCATGGACGCAAGGCGGCGCAAAGGACCACAGTGAGTTCACCGGTGTGGACGGTTATGAGAGCCGACAGTTGTAGTCCAAGCAAGGTGCATTGTATGAGTGACATGGAGCACTACCCGACGGTTGGGTAAACGTGGAAACATGAGGGATTGTGGGATGATTCTGAATCGTTGGAGGCAAACAAAAATGGGGACAGTTTTCGTGGTGAAGATGATGGGCGCATGTCCCAAGGTCATCTCCAACGGACGTGCCAGTCAACTTCCTTTTGACCGCAGGGCGTGTGCAGTGCACACTCCCCACTCGTCATCATCTGGCACATGTAGTGCACATGCCAGACATCCTCCCAACCCTCTTTTATTCACAAACACCCTCCCATCCCTCTTTTGACTTGTTTCAGACAGATCATCATTCTTCCCATGACTTCCATCAATTTAAACACTTAACAAATGCTCATGTATGTGACGCATATAAATGCAACTCAGACTAGGAATCAGTTGCTACTACCTGCTATGATATGACTAAAATGCATGTAACTTGACACATATGTCGAAAAATGCCCATGTAAGATACTAAATCTGGGCTCTGATACCAAAATGTAACACCCCACTCTCGTAAGACACGTACTCGACATCCTGGGTGATATTCGAGTGTGTACCCCATAACGGTGGCATGCTAGAACAGTCATTCAGTCAAAACTGATTTCAATACTTTTTTTTGAAAACAATATACACATATGCGGAAATCAATAGTCGAATCAGGTCCGCTTTATTTTTAAACATTTCCATTCACAAGTGTGACAATCATTTTACAAATCATCAGAATTCAATAACCACTTGGGCCCATTTAGATACAAAACACTTGTAATCATAATGTCATTTCAATACCAAATCATTTACAAACTCATTGTACAATATTTACGGAATTATAGTTCAAAACAAAAAATCACTGAAGACATATTCAGGTACAAATTGATCCTGACCCTTAGTCCATATCTGATTTCAGTGGCTATACTCCAATTAGCCTAACTGAATATCTCTTCTGAACCTGAAAAATATTACAAATTTTGGGTGAGTTTTTGCAAATTCAGTGAGTGACTATCCTCGATGGTTCACCCAATTCATACCACATATCAAGTCATATAAGCACATATTTTCACATTTTCTTATTTGCATATAGTATCACAAATCAGTATTTCACATATCCATACACATTGAGTCATATGGCCATATTACAATTCAATCAGTCAATCAATCAATCAATTACACTTATTAAGTGTATATGCAATGCATATGTGACCCATTTTTAGTTATCTCATTGTTGTGAATGAGTGCCTTAACTATCCCTATCCATTGTCGATACCAGGCTCATTGATAACTGTCCTGTATCTATTGTGGATACTGGGTTCATTGATAATTATCCCTTACCCGTTGTGGATACAAGGCTCATTGTACATATCGAGCCTTTGGCTCTTAACCACATTCCGGACCTTTAAGCTCATATTTGATGGCTACTCAAGTCAACAACTGTCATTATCTGATCATGCATTCGTGTATGAAATGCATCACATTCATATTCAATTAATTATGATTTTAATCATTCCCATTCAATCACATTTACAGTCTCATTCACAATCCTAATCACATATATCATCGAACCTTAGTCCTGCATTCAATAAACATGTTGAGAAACAATTATTTCATTAAATTCACATTCAAGCAACACTTCTATTATTCCACATTCATCAATTAGTACCTCGGACCTTCATGTCTGGAATCAGTACAAACAATTCATATTCAGAACATAACATATATCAGACAAATATTAAGTGAGACCATCTAGGTTACTCACAATAAGCTCCAGATAGCTATTTACTTAATGTCACAGCAATGTCTGGATGTTGTCGCTCAATGTGTTCCTCTATACAATGCAATACATACACATATCACTATTTTGCATAATTATGAATTCATTTATACACATTCCTGTTTACTAAATACGTACAATATATGTTCATGACAATTCTGGGTTCCATATTATTATTCTTGTCACAAAACTCTTTCCTATAACAATACTCAAATGATCAATCCAGATTTATCTAACAACTAATTTTCAGGTCTACTTTGCTTAATTATTCTCATCAAGAAGGTGAAGTAATTTGATAACACTTCCTTCTAGAAACTTGTTCTCTCACGTCTTAGTTTCTATTGATACCAAGATCACACAATTTGATTCAGTATTCCAAAAGTTATTCTTAATTTACTTTGGACTGTTCTTTGAACTATAACTGTACTATGTATTCAACTTGAAGTCAGATTTTGTAATTCTTAGTGACAGAATAGAAATTCGATCTCTTCAAACAATTTGTAGCCATATGTTGTTAGTTTAATTTAAATTAAGAATAATTCTATTTTAAAATCTACAGATCAAGATATAGTCAAAATACCGAAGCATGCTCAGTGAAATCATTCCAGTTAATAATATTCCAGCACTCCTCATCATATTCATCCTACATTTATCACTCAATCTTTTCCAAATGGATTCATATGATCATAAATTTTGGTAGAGATGAAGAACAATGTGTTATGAGTCTATTGGTTCAAGTATCATGTCATTTGGATGTCGGGTGAAGAAGTTATAACAAAAAGATTGAAGTGTGTTCATAAACAACCTTCCTTCGAAAAGCATGGAAGTCACGATCGTGCAGAAGCACGATCGTGCACGATCGTGCTTTGTCAGCAAAGTCACGATCGTGCTTTTCCAACTTCTTTATCGATGTCACGATCGTGCATCCTCCTCCTTCTTCACCGAACTGTAATTCTTCTTCTCTCCTTCCTTTTTTTTTTCCAGATTTCTCATCTTTACGTTTTACAACTAACACATAACTCATCTTTTCTACTTCCCTTTCAGTTCAACAAAACACTAATAAATCAAAATCCAAGATTCATATTCAATTCAAAAACCGACATATTCACGCATGTTTCCATTTTTCTGCACTTTTCTATCTTTCATCTGATACATTTCTTTTCACTTTCATCTACACTTTCACTTCATTTAACTCCTTTCTATATTAAGATCTCACCAAATCCTCATTCCTTATTATCAAACACAATTTAGTTCATTTATATAAACACTCCACAAATTCATGCATATCAACATTGAAACCAACATATAAGTATTTCTCCAAAACAAAACAGAGTATTTATATTAATTCATTCTCATGAATTTCTGTATGATTTCATTTTACTTCAATTGTCACAAGTATTTTAGTCTAATTCATGCATTATCGAAATACCATTTAATATATCACAAAGCTTAAAACTCAACTTACTCTTGAGTTAGCTAAATTCCTAGCAATTCAGATTTTGGTGAATAGATGAACACTGAGATTTTAACAGAAATCAAACTCTCTCTCTATGAACTGCAATTCTTACTTGATTTAAGATTCAATAACCAATTTCACAACAGAAACAACTTGATGCTTTCGGTGTGGATGAAGAATAACTCAAGTGAAGAACACACAAGCTGTAGAAATTTCCTTACTAAACACGTAACTACGTGTATTACAAACTCACTGCCACATGTCACCATGCATGTAAGCCATTTGTTAATATTTAATCAGTCCATATGTCAAACTAGAATTGGTCCATATTTCAACAATTTTCCTAGTCTAAAAATACTCCAAATTTCTAAAATATTAGAAATATACCAAAATTGCCAAATCAATGTTAATACAACCCAATTAAATTTTCAAGACAATAAAATCCACAATTCCCATTTATAGCTGAATTTTACCCCAAAAATGTCATGAATGCATGTACAATCATATTAATGTGCAAAAAATCAATATTATCGTGTATGTGTATGCCATATTTTGCGTAAGCATGAATTGTACTTTCTAGTTTCTCAATAATTTCTCATATTCACTATTCAAGTCTTATCATGGGTACTGGGATGTTACACTTTATCTCCCACTTGGTACTTCATATCTCTCCCGTGCTGATCTTCATAACTGTTTTGTCTATTTTGAGCCGCTTTAATTCTATTACAGAACAATTTCACCTTATCAACAATGTCTTGAATCATTTCTGGGCCTTCAACAATCCTTGGGCCCTTTTCATCCCAATACAAAGGCGTTTGACATTTTCTACCATACAATGCCTCATATGGAACCATACCAATACTACTGTGATAATGATTGTTGTATGGAAATTCAATAAGAGCTACGTATTGATCTCATGCTCCTTGGAACTCTAATACACAAGCTCTGAGCATATCCTCAACAGTTTTAATTGTCCTCTCACTCTGTCCGTCTGTCTAAGGATGAAATGTTGTACTAAAGTTCAACCTTGTGCCCATTGTTGTTTGTAAACTATCCCAAAATCTAGAAGTAAATCTAGGATCTCGATCAGACACAATAGATAATGAGACTCCATGTAACATTATTATTTCATTAACATACCTCTAGGCTAACTGATCCAATGTATTATTTTCTCTCATAGGTAAGAAATGGGCTGATTTTGTCAATTTGTCAACAATAACCTATATGACATCATGTTGCCTCGGAGTCCTCAACAAACCCATAATGAAATACATAGTAATCCTTTCCCATTTCCATTTCGAAATAGGCAATGACTGTAACTTCCCAACCGGAGCTTGATGCTCTGCCTTAATCTGTTGATAAGTCAAACACTTAGCAATATACTCCGCCACTTGCTTCTACATCCCTGGCCACTAAAAATGTTGTTTCAGAGTATTGTACATCTTGGTAGTACAGGATGCATAGCATAAAATGTTAAGTGAGCTTCCTCCAAAATTTCTTTTCTCAGATCATCAACATCAGATATACATAATCTTTGCTTTAACCACAATACATTATCTCTCAATTCAAACTCAGAACTTGAATTATGTTTCAACTTCTCAATAAGCTTCATAAATTTGGAATCCTTGCTTTGAGCTTTTCTAATCCTTTCATGCAATACCGATCTAAGCTTCAATGTAGCTGTTAATGCTTCATTCTGTCCCAAATTTAGCTCAACATTCAATGTTCTCAGTTGTACTAAGTTGGGTAACCTCGATGCCTATATCTGGGCCACACTGTTATTGGATTTCCTAACTGTTATTAGATTTCCTACTTAATGCATCAGCCACAACATTAGCTTTACCAAGGTGATATTCAATTGTACTATCATAATCTTTATGTAATTCAATCCATCACCTTTGTCTCATATTCAACTCCTTTTGACTCAATAAATATTTCAAACTTCTATGATCTGTAAATATTTGAAATGTCTCGCCATATATATAACGTCTCCAAATTTTCAGAGCAAACACCACCGCAACAATTTCTAAATCATAAATCAGATAATTAAATTCATGAGACCTCAACTGTCTCGATGCATATGCAATCACTCTGCTATACTGCATCAAAACACATCCTAGCCCCTAGTGTGAAGCATCACTATACACTACATATCCTCTAGATCCTGATGGTATAGATAACACCGGTGCTATAGTCAACCGATGTTTTAACTCCTCAAAAGTCCTTTAGCGCTCATCATTCCATCTAAAAGGTACATTCTTTGTTAAAAGCCTTGTCAAAGGAGCTAAGATCAATGAAAACTCATTGACAAATCTCTTGTAATATCCTGTTAACCTGAGAAAACTCCGGATCTCAGACACATTTCTAAGGGCTTCCTATGTCATCACTGCCTCAACTTTCTTTGGGTTTACTTGTATGTCCTGTCCAGACAATATGTGACCCAAGAATACTACTTAATCAAGTCAAAATTCACATTTACTGAACTTGGCATACAATTGCTTCTCTCTCATTGTCTGTAGGACTAAAAACTCAAAATGTCTATATCTGATCTTGAATGCACTTTTTGGTACATCAACTACTGCTGTAACACCTAAATACCCCCTGGGAGGATACATGGATGCCACCCAAGACAAGACAAACCAAACCAAACATCACACCGATATTTATTTAATTTAGAATTTCAAACACACATATATATTACATATCGTAAGCTCAGAACAAAAATCCAAAGAATA